>JAMPIV010023139.1:0-52500 GCA_024509875.1 Oreohelix idahoensis | reverse complement strand
ACATACATACATACATACATACATACATACATACATACATACATACATACATACATACATACATACATACATACATACATACATACATACATACATACATACATACATACATACATACCATACATACATACATACCATACATACATACCATACATACATACATACATACATACATACATACATACATACATACATACATACATACATACATACATACATACATACATACATACATACATACATACATACATACATACCATACATTACATACCATACATACATACATACATACATACATACATACATACATACATACATACATACATACATACATACATACATACATACATACATACATACATACATACATACATACATACATACATACATACATACATACATACATACATACATACCATACATACCATACATACATACATACATACATACATACATACCATACATACCATACATACCATACATACCATACATACATACATACATACATACATACATACATACATACATACATACATACATACATACATACATACATACATACATACATACATACATACATACATACATACATACATACATACATACATACATACATACATACATACATACATACATACATACATACATACATACATACATACATACATACATACATACATACATACATACATACATACATACATACATACATACATACATACATACATACATACATACATACATACATACATACATACATACATACATACATACATACGTACATACATACATACATACATACATACATACATACATACATACATACATACATACATACATACCATACATACATACATACATACATACATACATACATACATACATACATACATACATACATACATACATACATACATACATACATACATACATACATACATACATACATACATACATACATACATACATACATACATACATACATACATACATACATACATACATACATACATACATACATACATACATACATACATACATACATACATACATACATACATACATACATACATACATACATACATACATACATACATACATACATACATACATACATACATACATACATACATACATACATACAGCTACATACATACATACATACATACATACATACATACATACATACATACATACATACATACATACATACATACATACATACATACATACATACATACATACATACATACATACATACATACATACATACATACATACATACATACATACATACATACATACATACATACATACATACATACATACAATACATACATACATACATACATACATACATACATACATACATACATACATACATACATACATACATACATACATACATACATACATACATACATACATACATACATACATACATACATACATACATACATACATACATACATACATACCATACATACATACATACATACATACATACATACATACATACATACATACATACATACATACATACATACATACATACATACATACATACATACATACATACATACATACATACATACATACATACATACATACATACATACATACATACATACATACATACATACATACATACATACATACATACATACATACATACATACATACATACATACATACATACATACATACATACATACATACATACATACATACATACATACATACATACATACATACATACATACATACATACATACATACATACATACATACATACATACATACATACATACATACATACATACATACATACATACATACATACATACATACACACATGCATACATACATACATACATACATACATACATACATACATACATACATACATACATACATACATACATACATACATACATACATACATACATACATACATACATACATACATACATACATACATACATACATACATACATACATACATACATACATACATACATACATACATACATACATACATACATACATACATACATACATACATACATACATACATACATACATACATACATACATACATACATACATACATACATACATACATACATACATACATACATACATACATACATACATACATACATACATACATACATACATACAATCCCCACACTTAACAACCCTCCACATTCCCCTACCTCATACCCCCCCCCCCCAATACCCAATTATTCTCGATAAAAACCCCCTACACCACACACCAATGAGCACCACAGTACACCTCTCCCCACCCGCCCACAAGTCTAAAACCCATCCCACATAAAAACACACTCCTCACCAAACGCATCAGTACAAATTATATTAACATGATGGCCAACATAAAAAATTCACATGCAAACCCCCCCAATAACCCCCCCCACCCAATTCTCTACTTAATGATATTCCCACGCACATTTTGTAAATTTCAATAATACTCATTTTTGGCAGGTTATATCATATCATTATATGTCAATGACTTTTAGAAAGCTTAAAAATTGTTATGTATGTGTAATACAAAGATTCGATGTAAAAACACCCACATAGAACTAATTGAAACGTCTTCAACACTTTATGTAAATTCTAATGATTCTCCTATATGTCATGTTGTATCTATTATATCATGTCTGTACATTTTAATGTATTTTATGGAGAATAAAGATTCTGTATGTATGTATGTATGTCTGATATGTGGTAACAACCCTCATTAACGCTGTATGAATTTATGTAAATTTACTTTATATAAATTCTAATGATTCTCCTATATGCCATGTTGTATTTTATTATATCATGTCAGTACATATCAATGTATTTTCTGGAGAATAAAGATTCTGATATGTATGTCTTCTTCTTCTCCTTGGAACCATTAGCCCCTGACTGACAATGCCCAACGCTGGTTCTTGCTTTGCATTTCAGCTTCCACTGTTCTCCGCCAGGTTGTCTTTGGTCATGTATGCATATATGATTATGATAATTGTGACATATTATGAAAATAGCTTTCATCTATCTATATAGGGTGTCCGAACGAGAGCAGGTAGATTTTGTTTTTGAATAACTAGTCTAAAAGTGAAACAATTGTCAATTTTATGTTACGTATGTTTTATTTAGACCTGGCAGTTATGTGTGGAACACTATATCATTTAAATGGCCGCCTCTGCTAGCCATACAGATGCGCTCCCTTTGGAACACATTTTGCATGACATTTTCGCATGTTTCAACTTGTATAGCGGCGATATCCTCTCGAATATTGACTTTGAGTTGCTCAATAGTCTGTGGCTTGTTGGTATAGACATTCCCTTTCAAAGAACCCCATTAAAAAAGTCTAATGGAGTTAAATCTGGCGATCTTGGAGGCCAGTCGATGTCGCCAAATTTCGAAATTAATTTGTCCGGAAACATCCTATTCAAAATTTCTCTTGTGTCGCGTGCTATGTGCGACGTGGCGCCATCTTGTTGAAACCATATGTCACGTAGGTCCAAATCCTCCAATTGCGGACTGAAAAAGTTGTTAATCATGTCCCGATAGCGTTCGGCATTGACCGTAACAGCATTGCCATGAGCGTTCTCAAAAAAGTATGGACCAATCACACCTCCAGCCCACATAGCGCACCAGACTGTCACTCGCCGAGGATGTAGAGGCTTCTCGTGTATCTCTCGTGGATTTTCGCTTCCCCAAATACGGCTATTTTGATTGTTTACGAAGCCACTGAGGTGGAAGTGAGCCTCATCACTCATGATGATTTTCTTCCAAAATTCAGGGTCATTTTCAATGGCTTCTAACATCAAATTACTGTAATTACGACGCCGTTCGTGGTCTGCAGGTTGAAGAGCTTGCGTCAGCTGGATCTTATATGGGTGTAGGTGTAGATCTTTACGCAAAATTGTGTGTAAAGATGACCGAGATAGGCCAAGTTCTTGTGAACGGTGTCTGATGGAGGTGCCCGGCATTTCAGCTACACTTTCACGCACAGCAGCAATGTTTTTCAATGAACGAGCGCTCCGAGGTGCTAGAGGCCTTGAGCGATTCACCACCGAACCAGTTTCTTCAAATACCACCATTAAACGCTGAATTGTGCATACTGCAGGCACATGATTACGACTCAAAATTTCACGCAATTTACGCCGAGTCACCGCAATTAAACACTGATTTTGATAATAAGTTTTAACTATTGAAACGCGTTGTTCATACGTGTACCTCTCCATAATGAATTTGCCACGTCTCTATTTGACGTCTGCCAAATATGAAGTGACAGAAACAAAATCCAAAGAAATGGCGGGCAATTCAAATCTACCTGCTCTCGTTCGGACACCCTGTATTTCTTTATCTACACTTTTCTTTTACCTAGCTTTCACCAACGCCTGTTCGTTAACATAAAACCATTTTAACACTCAGAGATCTGTCCCTTTTTCTAATTTAGCACGCATTTTATTGCTGTTCGCTATTTTCTTTGATGTATGTTCTCGAGCAGACCTATTAGCTACGTTGTCCTGTAATTATTTTGAATGCCAGCGATAAAAAATCGTTGTAATAGATCAGACAGCGATCAAGGAGCAGATTAGTTGGAACCAAGGTGAGCAAATTTCTATTACCTCCCTTGTGATCCGTTCGGTAGTAAAGTAATTAAACACGGCGAATTGCCAGATTAAAGGACACTGCTCGCGAGAATGGCCTTACGAGCAGGGACGTGTAAAATTTGCACTGATTACCAAATTACGTTATGCCTGATCTAAGAGAGAGTATGAGTTCTGGTTTTCGGCTTTAGTGTGAGAAAGATCTTTGATTTGCAGATTGAACGAAGAATTCTCCGTAAGTGCAAAATCTAGCAGAGAGTCTGGTTTTCGGTGAATAGTGTAACATCCTCTTTGATTTAAGAGAGAGATATATATATATACCCCAGCATTCTAACTCAATTTATCCAGTACCGCCAGAATTTCAGAGAACATCTAGCTTTCAACCAATGATGGTGAAGATGACATAAAGATGGAAGAACTGAAGGCAGCACTGGAGAAAATCAAGATGGGCAAAGCAGCAGGGCATGATGGTATAACACCAGAAATGGTTAAGTTCATGGGAGCATCAGGCGACCTATTACTCTTAAGGGTTTTACAGGCAGCGTGGTACAACAAGACAATACCAAAGGATTGGGAGATTGCCATCATAACACCAATTTTCAAAAAGGGTGACAATCGACAGTGTGGAAACCATAGAGGCATATCCCTTCTCAGTGTCTCTGGTAAAATCTACTCTAGAATCCTAGAGCAGAGACTCCGACGCCTAGCTGAGCCACAATTGGATGAGGTCCAGTGCGGATTCCGAGCAAACCGAAGAACTCAAGATCTAATCTTCACACTCAGACAGCTGAGTGAAAAGGCCCTTGAGTATAAGAGTGAGATGCATCTTTGTTTCATAGATCTGGAAAAGGCGTTTGACAGGGTCCCCTGGAGCAAACTTTTGGACTGTTTGGCAAGGAAGAATATTCCAGCACCTCTTATTCATGCTATACAGAGCTTCTACAAGTCTTGCAGAAATTATGTAAGGACAGCAAACCATAAGTCAGAAGAGTTCGGGACCACCACTGGTGTAAGACAAGGTGATGTCCTATCACCTTACCTCTTCATACTCCTTATGGACGATATTATCAAGGTATGTAAGGAGAGAACAAGAAAGTATTCAGTGGGGTACTGGAAGATGAGATATGTATGTATTTCAGAGCTGGCATTTGCTGATGATGTTGCCCTGATTGCTAAATCAGAGGCACATCTCCAATCCAACCTGCAAGTCTGGAAGGAAGAGCTGGAGAAAAGAGGGATGGTCATAAGCAGCTCTAAAACAAAATCCATGGTGATATCACGAGAAGAAAGAAGACATCAGATTAAGCTGGGAGAACAGGTCCTGGAGCAGGTCGACCACTTTAAATACCTCGGAGCTATTATAGACCGAAAGGGAGGCATCAAAGAAGAGTTGGCCACTCGAAAAGCAGCAGCTGGGAGACTTTTTCAGGCCATAAATCGAGGATTCATCAGCAAGAGAGGTTGGTAAGAAAACGAAGACGGCTGTATACCGCTCCACCTATGTCCTAGTCTTGACATATGGATGCGAGTCATGGGCAATGACTACAACCCATAAAAGCCAGATCCAAACCTCAGAAATGAGGTATCTGAGGAAGGTGGTTGAAGTAACAAGAAGAGACATGGTACGCAACCAGACGATACGTCAAGGCCTTAAATCCTACCCCCTGCAGACCCAAATAGAACAATCCCAATTAAGATGGTTTGGCCATGTCTGCAGAATGGGAGAAGATCGGATACCACGACAAGCATGGGAAACAAAGAGCCAAGGATCCAGACCCCGAGGACGACCCAGAGTCCGCTGGGAGGACAACATTAGACAATCTTTGAAGGACCGAGGACTAGAATGGTACCAGGCCAGGAGGAAGACAGCCGATAGGATAGTCTGGCGCTCTCTCTTCCAAACCTCTACACCTCACGGTAGAAGGGGAACGACTAAGTAAGAAAGAAAGTATCTAGCTTTCGATTCTAAAGATCTCTTATAATAGTAGTATCACTTAGTTTTTCGATTGGAGATCGTTTTATTTATGTGCTTGTGGTAATTATTATACTAGTAGTTTGAGTGATTTAACTAGTTAAATCGTGAATTATATTAAGATTTTTGTGCAGAGTGATTTACTAGATAGGTCCGTCAGTAATATTTCTCTAGGTTTTACTGAGTTACAGTGGCTAGCCGAATAAATAAATAAATTTCTAGCTAATCTCTTCCAGCTATAATATAAATTTAATTACTGCTAGTAACCAGTCAGATAACGAATTTTAAATGAACTAGAATTTATTTTCACGGGAGTTTTAAACGATAAGACAACTGAGTATAACTGAACATTCTGATATAAATATCGGGTTTTCAAGGTGACCTGTCTGGCCTCGTGTTTTACACCCAGAAAGAGACAGAGTACCAACCCAAAGAATATTAAGAATAAATTGTAACTGGACTTATAGAATATCCAGATTTCTTTTTCCAAGTTCATATACATTCAGCCTGTGGTGGCGACATAATCAAACATTGACATCACCTGAATAACGACCACTGTGTTGTGAAGAAGATTTATCCTGAACAGATTTATTTACCTGACACTCGATTTAACGATTGAAGATTCCAAGCTACTGTACACTGTGAACATTAGATCTCTTAATTATTTTACTACCTGGACAAAAATTGAAGTGACACAATCAGCATCCTACTAACAGTAGCGAATCAAGCGTTTCCCATCATTTGAATTAATTAGTCTTTGGAGAAACTGGGGCTTGATTCGCCAATAACCAAACCTTAGATGGGCTGTGTGTACCTTAACGATTATTCCAGATGTTGTGAAAGCACCTATTAGGTAAGAGTGACTGGTTGTGATCACAGGTCTGTCAGAGCGAGAGAAAACAGGGATGAATAATTCTTTCATTTTATAACCAATATACTAACTTTGATTTTTTTAATGCAAGTTTTGCTAATGCTGTCCCTTTCAGAATAGATTAACGTATAAACTCTGTTCTTTATTGTAGAGGGAAATCCTAGACCACAGCGTAAAAAAACCGTTGACTCTTTGGGGGTTAATAACTTCTCTTCTAACGGGATCTTGTCTCAACAGAGGGAGGGAGGATTACACCTATGAGTTCATTTTCTTTATTAATTCATTAACCTATGTTTAATTGTATTTGATTTGATATTCAATATATGGCTGTTGTGAAGTTCTTTATGATAAATAAAATTTACATAAACTTTATTTACGTGTGTTGGTCAGCTCGTCCCAAAAGACCCCTATTCCATAGATATAGTTTTCACGTCTGTGCGTCTAATTGTCGTCACGTATCTGTGTGTGTGTGTGTAGATGTGAGTGGTTGAATATATATATATATATATATATATATATATATATATATATATATATATATATATATATATATATATATATATATATATATATATATATATATATATATATATATTTATAGGAAGACTGTCTGATCTAAGAATCTCAGTCGTAACCGATAGGCTGGATAGATTATATCTCAAATCCAGGGACAGACTTTACCTTTCACCACTTCACATCGTGAAAATCTATTTCTTTACCTTATCTCCCCCTGAGCTATCACCTGTTCTAGTTCTATTCAGACCGGACCATAATTGATCTTAAATTCCTATCGAAAAATCTACGACAATAATCATTAAGCAAAATGTGTAACTAATTACACCCGTGCCAGGAATGGAGTGTACGACTCTGCCGGGAAAATGGATACGAACTCTCTACGCTTTCTTAGAACCAACAAGAAATATCACCAATGACTGACCCAATACTGACACGGACAGGAAAATCGGTAGTGACAATGTAAAGGTGGGCATAGAGTACTCAAATACCACTAAAGTCACGTCCTAATCAACAAGTGGACCTGAGCAAAGGAAAGGACACGTTAACTAAAAAACATTTCCTGCAAAGCTTCAGGGCAGTGAATTCTTAAAACAGATCTGATCAATAAGTTTCTAGCTGTGAAACGTCAGAACGTTTCATTTTGGTATCACCTGTAATGAGCGTCCGATTGACAGAGCAGTTAGAGCACTGGTCTCTCGCGGCAAAAGATGCCGAATTCTATTCACGGTATCGACATATTCCAGTCTACCCAGCTGTAAATGGTTACCTAACTTTGTTCTTGAGTTAGAGCAGGAAAAGGCAGCGAGGAAAAAAACTGGTCACCCCACCTCTCGTCGCTAGACCTAATGTTGTGAAGTCTTTAACACTTCACTCCCCAACGGAAGTATTAGCTACGGGACTAGCTTAAATCATCTGTAACAGGAAGCCTAAGCTAAGTTGTGCACATCACTTGTATACTGTTTTAGGCCGCTTACACACGAGCGTTTCTTGACGCGCGTTTCTCACGCGTGACGAATGAAGGAGTAAGGGATTTACAGGCTGCTCAGCCGAGCGAGACTGTCTGTAAATCCGTACTCTTTCATTCGTCACGCGAGAGAAACGCGCGTCATAAACGCTCGTGTGTAAGCGGCCTTAGTGACATGCCCTGTAACGAACAATGAAATAATCCCGCCACCGTTTAGGAAAATACGGAAAAGGCGCGCACTGACCGCGAAAAGCAAACTGAACACCCATTAAAACAGCGAGCAAACTTTTCAATTGTTTTGTGGAGCATTGACCATAAGTCATAATGAAGTTTGGTTACAAAGATCCAATGGTTGAACTTGAAGAAACACCAATACAAGATGTAGAATCGTACACATATATTGGCAGTAATATAGACAAAGTTGGAGGGACAGACAGCGATATCAAAATAAGAATACAAAAAGCAAGAGGAGCTTTCATTGCATTGGGAAATATATGGAGATCAAGAGAAATTGGATCCAACACGAAAATAAGAATCTTCAACTCAAATGTGAAGTCAGTCCTATTGTATGGCTCTGAGACATGGAGAACAACAAAGACAACTACCAAAAAGCTACAGACTTTCATAAATGGGTGCTTGCGTAGAATAGAGGGATTAAAATGGTATGACAAGGTTATAATCGAGGAAGTGGAGGGGAACTGCGGTAAGACGTGGAATACAATGGATGGGTTTGAAAAAAAATCGAAAAAAGGTGATTCGTCTTACGAGGACAAAAGACAAAGAAAATAGTCTACGTTACGGCCACAAGGCCTTCGTCAGGAAAGGAAAGAAAGTGAAGGCTAGATAGGACACATAAAAACTAAATAAAATAAAAACTGGGTACTTCCCTGAAGGCAAGAACCGAAATTCTATCAAAATCGCTGTCTGTTAATAAGCGCGTGGCTGAACAGAAAGCGACTTCCGCCGCCGGATGTACACAATGCATACTAAGAAACTAAAAAACGAAACCGGAAAATAAACTACCCAACGTGATAAAAGTGGGGACTGGAAACAGAAGGGGACAGAATGAGTGGGAGATGAATAAATATGAAATAAAAGTAGAAGAATAGGATAAGAGTGGAAAGAGTAAAATAGAGCAAGAGAGGAGAGGGTGTGTTGCGTGCATATTTTGACGCACATATTACAAAAATCGATATGGCTATTTAATATGGAAGAAATATAGACATTCATTCATTTGTGTATGAAAATGCTGTCTATGGTAAAAGCGAGAGAATCCATGTTTGATTCACACTTTTGATTATAGGAGTAATCGTTCTTGATATTGATCCGGCGCATGGATTGCTCTTACGTTTGTACTTATTTTTTAGGGCCAGAAAATATATTAATTTGCTTATTATGTTTATGGCCTGAATTCATATGTATTACATATTATTAGTACAAGTAGAATCAGTCCTATATTGTATATTTTGGATGGGTAGGCGGGACTAGATTCTTATTATTCCGGTCTAGCGGAAGTATGAGTTGTCTTGACAAGTCGTGATGAGTTCCGATGTACCGTGATAATGGCTGGTACGCACTTTTCAAAGGGCTGGTAGATTGTTAAGGAAATATAATTCATGAAGTGGTTTTCTTCTAAAGGAGATGGTATCTCTACTATAGTTTATGTTAGAGACTCTCCTAAGGTACGGTACAATGTATAATTCGGACTCCATGTATTGCCAGACCCTATTTTGATGATCTCATGTCGATTCGACCTAGATGGAACATTGTGCTTCGTATCGCTAGGGTCGTGTTTTGTATCGACAAAGATGACAGACTTTCCTACAGCGGTTATGGCTACGTGAATTAACCTGATCATCGTAGAGCTGTATGGGAACATTTATGAAATCATTTATATACCCATTATAAATTAACTCTGGCTTATATTCTCCTTCCTATGAATGAGTGAACGACAACTCAGGGAGGCGGCCATGTTAGATTTCGGTCATCATATGTTTTGATCACTGCCAAGAGAACAGATTATTTATCCTATTATCGGACAGTGACAGGGAGATCTCAATCTTGCTAGAAACCCCCTCTTTCGTGGTTTCATAATATATGCTACAAACTATGGACGTCAAGTAACCTTAGTTATTTACCGATCTGCCTTCACTGACGCGTTTAGTCAGATAGGGGAATGCGGCCATAATATATCATGACATTGAACTTTTGATGTACTGCCCATTATTTCTGAATGTGTCATGACTTCAGATCTGCTATGTATACCTACAAATTGATATGTCAACATACCATGATGTACTCGTATGTCCCAGTGTGTACGTCTGAATAAATTGAGTAAACAAAGATTTCAGCAGTCTGCATTGGTGCCTTGTAGACACATGTGTATGAGTGGATTCATACATACACCATCCTGCGTCGGTTGGAGTGACCAAGTTTAGGGCCTGCTTCCCCTGGAGCCTTTGCCTTCCCTAACTCAGGACTAGGGTGAGTTACCCATTTACAGCTGGGTAGACTGGGGGCATGCCTGATCTCAACAACACACCACTCTTCCTTACAGAGCATACAGACTGACACTTCATTAGAGTGGAAAGAAGAAAAGAAACTTTACAGTGGCGAGCCAGATTCCTGGGTCCAGCTTACGCAGTTTTGTGTTGAGAATCACAGTTTACAGCTGAAAGAACATTTGTTTGAACACATCAACACCAGTAGGACAGCTATACAGTCGATGTCAGCTTGACCTGTATTACCGATAGGATGCTGTATCTAGGTCAGCGCTTGTTGACAGTTTTTCGCTGTACAGACAGTATTACACAGGACAGTGGTATCAAGTGTAGAAAATATCTGGAGCAGTATTGTTGACATTTCTCAACGTACAGAAGAATCACAGTGTTGTTGAACATAAAGTGCATAGTTCATCATTGGATCTTCATATGCTCAAAAGAGAAAAAATTGACAGTGTAATAGTTTAGAATTAAATCTATTACTCAATAAAGTGGCAAGTTATTAGAATTAAAATAAACTGTGCCTGCTTTACAACACCATACCTGCAACACATTCCATTCATGACATAAATTATATTGTATGCTATATGCTATTTATGCTTACATGTTATTTGTTTATATGTGTAGGTGTTTATATGTTGCGGGCCTGGATGGGAGGTGACTAGAACAGGAAATACCGAGTGATATTGGTCTTGTTCTGGCGTTCGATAGGGAGCAATTTCTTAATTGAAATTTGCATGCAACATAGTTTGCAAATATTTGGTTAGTTGTGACGACTGTTTCATATTTGTATTTGTAACATTTTTTCTGTTCTTTATTTTTGTTTGATTTGTTTGTATAATTGTAGGTCTCATCTTTCCTTTCATTTCAGTTTTTTACACCCTTATGTTTATACACTGTGGCGTTATTTGTCTTGTCATTTTATTATTGCAGTTATCATCACGGTTTCTGTGATCATTTTTTTCATTTCTCCTATTTAATTTAATTTGATCTCTGCAAATGTGTTCATATTGTCTTTTCTTGTTTGTCCTTTGTAATGTCTTTAGTTGACATATGACGTATAGTGGTATACACTGATAGTATAGTACAGATCAGTACTTTATGATTGTTATTGTTATAAAACAAAATGTACAAGACCTTTGTAAGGCTTGTCTCCCAAAGTGATTGGTAAAGGGAAATATTTTTTCCCACAGGTACTCAAGTGATCTTTGATTACATTGAGGTATACAAGACCTTTGTAAGGCTTGTCTCCCACAGTATTTGAGATACAGTTATTGTGTCCATAGGTACTCAAGTTATCATTGGTTATTATAAACCATACAAGTTTGGACTAAGACTAAGTCTATGGTATAGACTTGTCTCTCATTAACGTGAAAGAGGGTAATTTATTTACTTTTTCAGGTTTCTGATTTAAGAAGACAATATGTCTACATTAGATTATTTCACTGCACAAGGAAAATCTCTTGATAAGACTGGAAAAGACTTAGAACAATGGGCTGTTGCTCAATATGACAAAGCATTAGCTGCAGAAGAGAAAAAAATTGCTGCTGCTGCTGAAGAAAGAAAAGCTGCTGCTGAGGAAAAAAAAGCTGCGGCTGAGGAGAGAAAACTTCAAATAGAAGAAAAAAAAGCTGCTGCAGAAGAAAGGAAAGCTCTAGCTCAAGAAAAAAGATTAGAAAAAGAAGCTGATACTGCTGCTGAACTTAAGAAATTGCAGATGCAAGTGGAGGAAAGGAGATTTGATGCAGAACAGAAGAAATTAGAAGCTGATGCAGAACAGAAAAAATTAGAAGCTGCTGCAGAACAGAAAAAATTAGAAGTTGCTGCTGCTGCAGAACAGAAAAAATTAGAAGTTGCTGCTGCTGCAGAACAGAAAAAATTAGAAGCTGCTGCAGAACAGAGAAGATTAGATAGAGAAGCTGAAGAGAGAAAAGCAATAAGAGAACATGAGTTTGAATTAGAGAAATTAAAATTGACATGTATGAGTAATGTTAATCAGGCATCTGGTAGTAATGGTAAACCCTTTGTGTACAAGGTCAAGGTACCAGCGTTTAACCCTACCAGTGATGACATAACATTTTGGCTTTCTAGATTTGAACGGGCTTGTCGATCTCATAATGTTGACAAATCACAGTATGTGAATCAGTTGTCTGAAAATCTAAAAGGGGAGTCTCTGAGTAAGTTATATTTTGTTGAAGAGGCCGACAAAGATAATTATGATGCTGTTAGGGCAGCTTTGATAAAGAGATATCAGCTGTCTGAGGAAGGTTACCGTCTTTTGTTTAAAACAATGAGACCTGAGGTAGGTGTAGAATTCTCAGATTTCATCTCAAAAGCACGAATTACACTTTCACGATGGATTGAATTATCCAAAACAGAGAAAACATTTGATGGTCTTACGGATTTATTGCTAAGAGACAAGGTCATGTCTTCTGTAAATAAATCATTCCTAGAGTTCTTACATGAGCGTAAACCTGGTACAATAAAGCAAATGGAAGAATATTGTGACCAGTATGCCACGGCACACCCTGACATGATTCTTAGTAACTCTAACATTAAAGAGAGTATGCCAGTTGCTTCGGCAACAGAATATAATCAGAATTACTCACACAAATTCCAAGGAGCTAAAAATAAATTTGATAAAAAGGTTAATTGGAATAAGTATCAAAACCAAGATAACCACTCAAATCAGGGTTCTTCTTCGAAGAACTGGAATCGAGCTGATAGTCCTCGACACGCGAGGGGTACCCATAATGTTAGAAATTCTCGGAAAGGGAGTAGCTATAGGAACTACCCAAGTGCTTCATGGAGACAACAGAAACAATATTACAGGGATACTCAATATAACGAGCGTGATGATTATGATCATGAATATTATGATTCAAACCCAAATAGGGGTTATAACAGAGGCAATAATAATTATAGAGACAATTATAACCGAGGTAGATCACAACACAAAAGACATGGTAAATCTTATTACCAGGCTAACTCTGCACAACAGGAGTTTCACGACACCGATAATCAAAATAATGATAAAAAAGACTCCAACAGTGTAGCAAATTCCGCTTTCGATTTTGCTAGAGCATCTGAGTGTTCGCAATGCAAAACATTATTCGATCCAACCACAGTGTCTACTTTAAGCTGTGGTCACCCGCTTCCCGCTCTCCATGCGTCAATCGCGCATAATGGAAGGGGTGCTCTTGTCTTTAATAGGGGCCTAATAGATGGTACTCCGGTATCAATTCTTTTCGACTCGGGGTGCACTACCATTGGAGTGAAGCAATCACTCGTAAATCCTTCTCGAGCTACAGGCAATATAGTCAAATGTGTAACATTTGGTGGCACATTGGAGAAGTACTCCACTGCCATTATCAATATTGCTACGCCTTTCTTTACAGGAGAGGTGCAAGCATGTCTCTTGCCGAATCCGATCGCTGATCTTATCATCGGTCGCATTCATGGAGTGAAAGAATGCACTCCACAGCAAATTTCTAATTGGGAAAATGTTAATATGCAATCTGCTAATGCAGTAATCACTAGGGCTCAAGCTCTTAATATGCCACAATCTTCACATTCTGAAGATAATGATGCGCAGATCCAAGATGATCCCTTGGAGATTTCCCACGATTCCTTTATCAAACAGCAGGAAGATGATCCTACTCTAAAGAAATTCTTTACTCTGGCAACAAAAGGTGATCCGAATAAGGATACAAATCGTAAATCTTGGATTACGATGAAGAATGGCGTACTTGTACGTATGGTACAAGACTCCGCTAAGTCCATTCATTCTCAAATCCTTGTGCCTAAAAATATGAGAGTTAAAATCTTACAGCACGCTCATGATTCGCAGTGTGCTGGACATATGGGTTTTTTCCCGTACTAAAGCTAGAGTTCTTCAATCTTTCTTTTGGCCTGCTGTGAATAAGGACATACGAATCTATTGTCGATCTTGTAAAGTATGTCAAGAGATTAAATCCAGAGGTCCACGCCATGATGCACCTATTCAGGCTGCAGACATTCCCATTCGGCCATTTCAAAAAATGGCGATAGACATCATTGGTCCATTTAAGATAAAGTCTGCTAGAGGACACCAATTTATTTTGACGTGTGTTGATATGTGCACACGTTGGCCGGAGGCTGTTCCTCTAAAGAGCATAACTACTGCTGATGTCGCAGATGCTCTTTGGTTAATATTTTCTCGTCTGGGGTTTCCAGCAGAAATATTATCCGACCATGGTACCCAACTCATATCGGATACCATGTCTCAAGTAATGTCGACTCTGAAGATAGAGAGATCGCTGAGTAGTATTTATCATCCTATGTCCAATGGGATGGTGGAACGTTTAAATAGAACTCTGAAAAACCTACTAGGTAAGATAACAGAAGATCATCCTCAGGATTGGGATAGGGTTTTACCCGCGGCTCTCTTTGCATATAGAGAGGTCGCCAACGAACATACAGGATTTTCTCCCTTTGAACTTGTCTTTGGCGCGAAACCGCGAGGTCCTATGTCCTTACTTCATGATCTTATAACTGCTGATAATATTGTCGATGACACAAAATCCTCTTATGAATATGTCATCGCACTTAGACACAAGATTATTGAAGCATGCAAATTGGCAACTGCTTCTTCTGAATTTGCGAAACAGAAGGCAAGGGAATTTGCCAATAAAAAGAGATGTTTGCGACAACTTTGTCCAGGTGACAAAGCATTTGTCTTGCTACCTTGTAGGGAAAATAGACTTCTCATTTCTTGGAAAGGTCCGTACGATATAATATCAAAAGTTTCCGATGTTGACTATATCGTCGATATTGACGGGAAGCGTAAAACCTTCCACATCAACATGCTCACGGAATTCCATGAACGTCCTGATTATTTACAACCTGTTTTCGAGGCAATGGACGATTTTCCAGTCCAACATAGACAGTACTCATCTCTGTCAGTAATACAGGATGAGGAAACGAGTTTCTCGGATGTAAATTTACCTTTTCCAATGATTCCTCTTCACTCTAATGAATCATGGAAAGATGTTGCAATTTCTCCAGAATTATCTCCAGGAGAGCAGAAACAAGTTTCTACTATGTTAGAACAATTTCAGGATGTCCTTACTGACATTCCTGGTCAAACTGATGTCATTCAACATGACATTATTCTTACTGACCATAGTCCTATAAGAGTCAGACCGTATCCTATCCCGATACATTTTCAAGCACAGGTAGAGAAAGAGTTAGATGAGATGATAGAGTTAAAAATTATTGAACCATCCACATCAGCATATTCTTCGCTGATGGTTATAGTACGAAAAAAAGACAATAACATACGTCTTTGCGTGGATTATCGCAAATTGAATCAAGTAACTAAATTCGATGCTGAACCTATGCCTTTACTAGAAGAGCTACTTACGAGACTATCGAATTCTCACTTCTTTACTAAACTCGATTTGTCTAAGGGATATTGGCAAGTTCCACTATCCGAACACGCCAAACCGTTTACTGCTTTTTCGACGCCTAGGGGTCTATTCCAATGGAATTTCATGCCTTTCGGTCTTATGAACGCCCCTGCGACATTTGTACGCATGATGCGTCGAATCCTATCTCATCGCTCAGATGTCATTGCGTATCTTGATGACATCTGTCTTTTCAGTGATACTTGGAACGATCACTATAATGGTATAAATGAACTATTGTCTATCTTACGCGAGCATAACCTGACAGCGAAACCATCGAAAGCATGTATTGGTTTTAGCGAAATATCTTTCTTAGGACACCGTGTTGGTCATGGGTTCCTAAAAACAGAAGACCATAATACAAGTAAGATACTTAACATTTCTATTCCTAAGACTAAAAAGCAAGTACGAAGTCTCTTAGGTCTAATACAATTTTATGGACGATTCATCCCGAATCTGTCCTCCATTATGTCACCTCTTTCTTCCTTGCTAAAGAAAGGGTCTCCTAATGTAGTCCATTGGACTCAAGAATGTCAATCCTCTTTGGATAAGGTTAAAACTATGTTTTCTACTTCACCTATCCTAGTATTGCCTTCTAAGGATAAGACATTTATTCTTCGTAGTGACGCTTCATCCACCGGGATTGGAGCTGCACTAATGCAAGAGTACTCTGGAACTCTGCATCCTGTGATGTATATTTCTCGGAAATTAAATGCCGCAGAGAAGAATTACTCGGTCCTAGACCGTGAATTATTGGCTATGGTTTGGTCAATCCTTAAACTGCAAAGATTTCTTCTGGGCGCGCATTTCATTGTGGAAACTGACCAGAAAGCTCTTACGGCTATTCAGAGTAAAAATCTGAAGAGCGCGAGATCAACGCGATACGCGATTGCTCTACAGCCATTTCATTTTTCGGTGCGAGCTATCCGTGGGTCAGAAAATGTGATGGCAGATATTTTGTCTAGATGCCCACATGATTCATAACTGTTATACAACTTTGATACAGTTGTTTCTATGTTGAAATGTGTACACATATGTAATATATCATATATTGATTGTAACACTACTTAGCGGTTATTTGATATTTATTCACCGCTGATCTTTCAATGTTTTTCGTCTTTGATGATCATGATGTTAAGATATCTTAGATGAAATTTATGTATAAACTAATGTGGAAATTGGGTCTTTGCTAATATTGTAGTATGCGTTGGTGACACCTCTCTGGAAATATTAATACTTAGAGAAGTACCTTCTCTAAGGTCATAAAACTTATGCTTATCATCTGCGCATTGTTATTGGTGCGTTGTGAGCCTATTGTATGTTGCTCCTAGATGTGTTTCAAAAAAAAAAAAGTGCCATTTTTTTTCCCGAGGGGTGTGGTAATCTGTTGCGTGCATATTTTGACGCACATATTACAAAAATCGATATGGCTATTTAATATGGAAAAAATATAGACATTCATTCATTTGTGTATGAAAATGCTGTCTATGGTAAAAGCGAGAGAATCCATGTTTGATTCACACTTTTGATTATAGGAGTAATCGTTCTTGATATTGATCCGGCGCATGGATTGCTCTTACGTTTGTACTTATTTTTTAGGGCCAGAAAATATATTAATTTGCTTATTATGTTTATGACCTGAATTCATATGTATTACATATTATTAGTACAAGTAGAATCAGTCCTATATTGTATATTCTGGATGGGTAGGCGGGACTAGATTCTTATTATTCCGGTCTAGCGGAAGAATGAGTTGTCTTGACAAGTCGTGATGAGTTCCGATGTACCGTGATAATGGCTGGTACGCACTTTTCAAAGGGCTGGTAGATTGTTAAGGAAATATAATTCATGAAGTGGTTTTCTTCTAAAGGAGATGGTATCTCTACTATAGTTTATGTTAGAGACTCTCCTAAGGTACGGTACAATGTATAATTCGGACTCCATGTATTGCCAGACCCTATTTTGATGATCTCATGTCGATTCGACCTAGATGGAACATTGTGCTTCGTATCGCTAGGGTCGTGTTTTGTATCGACAAAGATGACAGACTTTCCTACAGCGGTTATGGCTACGTGAATTAACCTGATCATCGTAGAGCTGTATGGGAACATTTATGAAATCATTTATATACCCATTATAAATTAACTCTGGCTTATATTCTCCTTCCTATGAATGAGTGAACGACAACTCAGGGAGGCGGCCATGTTAGATTTCGGTCATCATATGTTTTGATCACTGCCAAGAGAACAGATTATTTATCCTATTATCGGACAGTGACAGGGAGATCTCAATCTTGCTAGAAACCCCCTCTTTCGTGGTTTCATAATATATGCTACAAACTATGGACGTCAAGTAACCTTAGTTATTTACCGATCTGCCTTCACTGACGCGTTTAGTCAGATAGGGGAATGCGGCCATAATATATCATGACATTGAACTTTTGATGTACTGCCCATTATTTCTGAATGTGTCATGACTTCAGATCTGCTATGTATACCTACAAATTGATATGTCAACATACCATGATGTACTCGTATGTCCCAGTGTGTACGTCTGAATAAATTGAGTAAACAAAGATTCCAGCAGTCTGCATTGGTGCCTTGTAGACACATGTGTATGAGTGGTTATATTGGTCAGCACACGAACAGTACACCATTCGCGGTAATCACACTCTACACTTCTACTTCATACATACACCATCCTGCGTCGGTTGGAGTGACCAAGTTTAGGGCCTGCTTCCCCTGGAGCCTTTGCCTTCCCTAACTCAGGACTAGGGTGAGTTACCCATTTACAGCTGGGTAGACTGGGGGCATGCCTGATCTCAACAACACACCACTCTTCCTTACAGAGCATACAGACTGACACTTCATTAGAGTGGAAAGAAGAAAAGAAACTTTACAGGGTGACCTCAGACAAAGGTGTGAAAAGTGTTGAGACCGGCTGGTTTTAGACACCCCATGCGGTGGATAAGACGGTTCTCAAGCTGTTCTCGGCTGGCAGTGTCAGAGGAGCAGGATCGGATCGCTGTGACCTGGATGTCGATGGGACCATGGTGGTCAGGACCATTGAAGTGTATAGCAACTGGTGTTGACTTTTGCTGAGCGATGTCATTTAAGTGCTGGCTGAATCTGTCCCCAAGTCGTTTGCCTGTTTGGCCAATATAGGTTTTGCAGCAACGTTTACATATGATCGTATAAATGACATTGCGCGATTCACACGTGAAGCTACTAGTGATGGTGTACGTAGCCTTAGGAAAGGACACCTTCTGGGTTGAGATGACATACTTGCACGTGTTGCATCGTGTCCGACCACAGGGTAGTGTGCCAAAGTGAGTGGCATTCTCCTTTGGGAGACGGCTGTGAACAAGAAGATCCTTCAAGTTCTTGTCACGTCTATATGCCACCAAAGGTGCTTCACTGAATACTTTTTGGGTCAGAGGCTCTGCTTGGAGGATAGGGAGGTGGCGGAAAAGGATCTGTTTGACAGTAGTACTGTGAGGGTGATGGGTCAAGATTAATTTGACTCTATCCGAAGTGGATTTATGGTGAGGTTTGAGGGCCTCCAGACGAGAGATGGGGAGCACACGTTGGAGAGCAGAGGTGAGAACATGTTCTGGATAAAGTCTGTTACGGAAGAAATCCAACATCTCATTTGCTCGTAAGTGGAAGTCATCGTCGTCTTGGCATAAACGGCGGAGGCGGAGAAGTTGTGAAAAAGGAAGGGAGTCACGACAGGCCCGAGGATGAGAAGAGGTATACAGGAGGTAGCTGTGGGCATCTGTCGGCTTGTAGTATACTGAGGTATTAAGGCCGGAGGGCGTGATAGAAATAGTAATGTCAAGGAAGTTGACAGATACTGTGGAGACGAGGGAGGTGAACTTGATGGTGGGGTGAAAGTGGTTCACAAAGTCGATGAAGCGGTGTAAATCAGTCTCAGACATATCTGTGAGACCTATGCCATCATCGATATATCTGCGGTAAAACCCAGGGAAAGGACCGGAGTATTGTTGCCATATCTGATGCTCCAAGTGGCCCATGAATAGACAGGCATAGCTGGGACCCATCTTCGTTCCCATGGCAACACCACTAATTTGGTCAAAAAACTGACCATTGAATTCAAAGGAATTCAGTTGAAGGACCAGTTCAGCAAGACGGAGAAGAGTGACAGTGGATATAGAAGGGCAAGTGCGTTGGTCCAGAAAAAACTGAAGAGCTCGGAGACCATCAGAGTGGGGAATAGAGGTATACAGAGAGCAGACGTCCAGCAAGAAAAGACGGTAGGAGCGGTCTGCTGGGAGTCGGATAGAGGAGAAAGTTGTAAGAGCGTGATTGGTGTCTTTGATGAAGGAGGGAAGATTCTCAACGATAGGCTGGAAAATGCTATCGAGGAAGTCAGAAATGTGTTCAGTAGGACAAGAACAGGCTGAGACAATAGGTCTTCCAGGGTTTTCGATCTTGTGAATTTTGGGGAGCATGTAGAATACAGGCTTGCCCAAAGAGCTGTCATGAATCCTAAGATGAGATGCTTCGGGAGGAAGATCATTACTAGTGATAAGCTGTTTAATCGTGTTGTGTACAATGCGATTGTTAGAGACAGTCGCATCGCTGGTCCTGGACCTGTAAAAAGAGCCATTGGTCAACTGGTTTTTACCTTCACTTAGGTACAAGTCCTTCTGCCAGACGACAATGGCTCCTCCCTTGTCAGCCGGTTTGATGACAATGTCGTCTCTACGGCGAAGAAGGGAGAGAGCACCAGACTCCGCCGAAGTGAGATTGGAATAATGCAATCTACGAGGGCGGAGCTGCTGAATGTCATGGATGGTGTTCTTGATATACAGGTCCAGGGCATGAGAGGCTCCAGGTTTAGGTGTAAAGGGAGGTTTAGTAGAGTCAGAAAAGCGTGCGAAGATGTCGGATTCAGCCTGAGACTGCGGAGTGCTGTCTTTATCTCTAAAATGGAGCTTCAGCCTCATGCGACGGTGAAACTGATGAACATCCTGGAGGAGATTGTATTGGTCTAGGGTCGGACGAAGAGGAACAAATTTTAGGCCCTTACTAAGAACAGAGCGCTCTCCCTCAGAGAGGGGTAGATCTGGGGGGATGCAGACTACCTGAGTGCATGATGGAGTGGAGGATGGAGGGGTAGCTATGGGGGTAGGGATGAGACGGGATAGTTTATGGTGTTTAGACGTGGAAAGGAACTCATGCAGCTGCCGGTTCAGTGTGTGGATAGTGGTGCGTATCATAGAATAGAAAGGGAAGTTGTTGGAGGTGAGACAACGTAAGCCGAAGCAGAAGCTGGGTCTGTTGGGCACTGAGGTCTGATAAAAGGCGGGAGTGACTGGCGGCCACTACGCGCATACGTTGAAAGCCACATCTGGTCTCAATTCGTTGTAGGAGACGTTGTTCCCTAGGATTGAGTGTACCAGCAGATGGATGAAAATTGGAAGAAAATCCATTAGGAAGAATTTTGTGGTGGAGGCAGGTGTGAATAAAGTGGAGATGAGAGGTGAATCTAGTTTTCTTGAAAGTAACGAACGCAAAGTCAATAGCGACACGGGATATATCAGGAGGTAGGGAGCTAAAGCTGGTGGTAACCGACACACGGAGAGAGTTGATAAAATATTTCAGAGAGGGCATAGTGGGGAAAAGTAAAACGTCCAGAAAATAAAAAACGTAAAATATGAAATAAATAAAATATAAAACCAAACAATAAATAAATAGGTTTTGAAATATAAGGTATGCAAGGAAGTTCAATAAATAGGTATACGAAAATAAATAGGTGAAAGGATATAAAACGCTGATAGGATAGGATCAGGGAGATAAATAAATAGAGATACGAGATAACAGAGACACGGTGCAGTCAAAAAAATCCTATTTATTTATTGTTTCAGCGTTTTATATTTTATTTATTTCATATTTTACGTTTTTTATTTTCTGGACGTTTTACTTTTCCCCACTATGCCCTCTCTGAAATATTTTATCAACTCTCTCCGTGTGTCGGTTACCACCAGCTTTAGCTCCCTACCTCCTGATATATCCCGTGTCGCTATTGACTTTGCGTTCGTTACTTTCAAGAAAACTAGATTCACCTCTCATCTCCACTTTATTCACACCTGCCTCCACCACAAAATTCTTCCTAATGGATTTTCTTCCAATTTTCATCCATCTGCTGGTACACTCAATCCTAGGGAACAACGTCTCCTACAACGAATTGAGACCAGATGTGGCTTTCAACGTATGCGCGTAGTGGCCGCCAGTCACTCCCGCCTTTTATCAGACCTCAGTGCCCAACAGACCAGCTTCTGCTTCGCTTACGTTGTCTCACCTCCAACAACTTCCCTTTCTATTCTATGATACGCACCACTATCCACACACTGAACCGGCAGCTGCATGAGTTCCTTTCCACGTCTAAACACCATAAACTATCCCGTCTCATCCCTACCCCCATAGCTACCCCTCCATCCTCCTCCACTCCATCATGCACTCAGGTAGTCTGCATCCCCCCAGATCTACCCCTCTCTGAGGGAGAGCGCTCTGTTCTTAGTAAGGGCCTAAAATTTGTTCCTCTTCGTCCGACCCTAGACCAATACAATCTCCTCCAGGATGTTCATCAGTTTCACCGTCGCATGAGGCTGAAGCTCCATTTTAGAGATAAAGACAGCACTCCGCAGTCTCAGGCTGAATCCGACATCTTCGCACGCTTTTCTGACTCTACTAAACCTCCCTTTACACCTAAACCTGGAGCCTCTCATGCCCTGGACCTGTATATCAAGAACACCATCCATGACATTCAGCAGCTCCGCCCTCGTAGATTGCATTATTCCAATCTCACTTCGGCGGAGTCTGGTGCTCTCTCCCTTCTTCGCCGTAGAGACGACATTGTCATCAAACCGGCTGACAAGGGAGGAGCCATTGTCGTCTGGCAGAAGGACTTGTACCTAAGTGAAGGTAAAAACCAGTTGACCAATGGCTCTTTTTACAGGTCCAGGACCAGCGATGCGACTGTCTCTAACAATCGCATTGTACACAACACGATTAAACAGCTTATCACTAGTAATGATTTTCCTCCCGAAGCATCTCATCTTAGGATTCATGACAGCTCTTTGGGCAAGCCTGTATTCTACATGCTCCCCAAAATTCACAAGATCGAAAACCCTGGAAGACCTATTGTCTCAGCCTGTTCTTGTCCTACTGAACACATTTCTGACTTCCTCGATAGCATTTTCCAGCCTATCGTTGAGAATCTTCCCTCCTTCATCAAAGACACCAATCACGCTCTTACAACTTTCTCCTCTATCCGACTCCCAGCAGACCGCTCCTACCGTCTTTTCTTGCTGGACGTCTGCTCTCTGTATACCTCTATTCCCCACTCTGATGGTCTCCGAGCTCTTCAGTTTTTTCTGGACCAACGCACTTGCCCTTCTATATCCACTGTCACTCTTCTCCGTCTTGCTGAACTGGTCCTTCAACTGAATTCCTTTGAATTCAATGGTCAGTTTTTTGACCAAATTAGTGGTGTTGCCATGGGAACGAAGATGGGTCCCAGCTATGCCTGTCTATTCATGGGCCACTTGGAGCATCAGATATGGCAACAATACTCCGGTCCTTTCCCTGGGTTTTACCGCAGATATATCGATGATGGCATAGGTCTCACAGATATGTCTGAGACTGATTTACACCGCTTCATCGACTTTGTGAACCACTTTCACCCCACCATCAAGTTCACCTCCCTCGTCTCCACAGTATCTGTCAACTTCCTTGACATTACTATTTCTATCACGCCCTCCGGCCTTAATACCTCAGTATACTACAAGCCGACAGATGCCCACAGCTACCTCCTGTATACCTCTTCTCATCCTCGGGCCTGTCGTGACTCCCTTCCTTTTTCACAACTTCTCCGCCTCCGCCGTTTATGCCAAGACGACGATGACTTCCACTTACGAGCAAATGAGATGTTGGATTTCTTCCGTAACAGACTTTATCCAGAACATGTTCTCACCTCTGCTCTCCAACGTGTGCTCCCCATCTCTCGTCTGGAGGCCCTCAAACCTCACCATAAATCCACTTCGGATAGAGTCAAATTAATCTTGACCCATCACCCTCACAGTACTACTGTCAAACAGATCCTTTTCCGCCACTCCCTATCCTCCAAGCAGAGCCTCTGACCCAAAAAGTATTCAGTGAAGCACCTTTGGTGGCATATAGACGTGACAAGAACTTGAAGGATCTTCTTGTTCACAGCCGTCTCCCAAAGGAGAATGCCACTCACTTTGGCACACTACCCTGTGGTCGGACACGATGCAACACGTGCAAGTATGTCATCTCAACCCAGAAGGTGTCCTTTCCTAAGGCTACGTACACCATCACTAGTAGCTTCACGTGTGAATCGCGCAATGTCATTTATACGATCATATGTAAACGTTGCTGCAAAACCTATATTGGCCAAACAGGCAAACGACTTGGGGACAGATTCAGCCAGCACTTAAATGACATCGCTCAGCAAAAGTCAACACCAGTTGCTATACACTTCAATGGTCCTGACCACCATGGTCCCATCGACATCCAGGTCACAGCGATCCGATCCTGCTCCTCTGACACTGCCAGCCGAGAACAGCTTGAGAACCGTCTTATCCACCGCATGGGGTGTCTAAAACCAGCCGGTCTCAACACTTTTCACACCTTTGTCTGAGGTCACCCTCTCCTCTCTTGCTCTATTTTACTCTTTCCACTCTTATCCTATTCTTCTACTTTTATTTCATATTTATTCATCTCCCACTCATTCTGTCCCCTTCTATTTCCAGTCCCCACTTTTATCACGTTGGGTAGTTTATTTTCCGGTTTCGTTTTTTAGTTTCTTAGTATGCATTGTGTACATCCGGCGGCGGAAGTCGCTTTCTGTTCAGCCACGCGCTTATTAACAGACAGCGATTTTGATAGAATTTCGGTTCTTGCCTTCAGGGAAGTACCCAGTTTTTATTTTATTTAGTTTTTATGTGTCCTATCTAGCCTTCACTTTCTTTCCTTTCCTGACGAAGGCCTTGTGGCCGTAACGTAGACTATTTTCTTTGTCTTTTGTCCTCGTAAGACGAATCACCTTTTTTCGATTTTTTTTTCAAACCCATCCATTGTATTCCACTTCTTACCGCAGTTCCCCTCCACTTCCTCGATTATATATATATTTTTTTTGACTGCACCGTGTCTCTGTTATCTCGTATCTCTATCTACCTATCCTGCTTATCTCCCTGATCCTATCCTATTGCCTTTTCTCAGTATTTTATATCCTATTCACCTATTTATTTTCGTATACCTATTTATTTTCGTATTTCCCTATTCTTCCTTCATACCTTATATTACCGCAATCTACCCTATTTATTTATTGTTTCAGCGTTTTATATTTTATTTATTTCATATTTTACGTTTTTTATTTTCTGGACGTTTTACTTTTCCCCACTATGCCCTCTCTGAAATATTTTATCAACTCTCTCCGTGTGTCGGTTACCACCAGCTTTAGCTCCCTACCTCCTGATATATCCCGTGTCGCTATTGACTTTGCGTTCGTTACTTTCAAGAAAACTAGATTCACCTCTCATCTCCACTTTATTCACACCTGCCTCCACCACAAAATTCTTCCTAATGGATTTTCTTCCAATTTTCATCCATCTGCTGGTACACTCAATCCTAGGGAACAACGTCTCCTACAACGAATTGAGACCAGATGTGGCTTTCAACGTATGCGCGTAGTGGCCGCCAGTCACTCCCGCCTTTTATCAGACATCAGTGCCCAACAGACCCAGCTTCTGCTTCGCTTACGTTGTCTCACCTCCAACAACTTCCCTTTCTATTCTATGATACGCACCACTATCCACACACTGAACCGGCAGCTGCATGAGTTCCTTTCCACGTCTAAACACCATAAACTATCCCGTCTCATCCCTACCCCATAGCTACCCCTCCATCCTCCACTCCATCATGCACTCAGGTAGTCTGCATCCCCCCAGATCTACCCCTCTCTGAGGGAGAGCGCTCTGTTCTTAGTAAGGGCCTAAAATTTGTTCCTCTTCGTCCGACCCTAGACCAATACAATCTCCTCCAGGATGTTCATCAGTTTCACCGTCGCATGAGGCTGAAGCTCCATTTTAGAGATAAAGACAGCACTCCGCAGTCTCAGGCTGAATCCGACATCTTCGCACGCTTTTCTGACTCTACTAAACCTCCCTTTACACCTAAACCTGGAGCCTCTCATGCCCTGGACCTGTATATCAAGAACACCATCCATGACATTCAGCAGCTCCGCCCTCGTAGATTGCATTATTCCAATCTCACTTCGGCGGAGTCTGGTGCTCTCCCCCTTCTTCGCCGTAGAGACGACATTGTCATCAAACCGGCTGACAAGGGAGGAGCCATTGTCGTCTGGCAGAAGGACTTGTACCTAAGTGAAGGTAAAAACCAGTTGACCAATGGCTCTTTTTACAGGTCCAGGACCAGCGATGCGACTGTCTCTAACAATCGCATTGTACACAACACGATTAAAACAGCTTATCACTAGTAATGATCTTCCTCCCGAAGCATCTCATCTTAGGATTCATGACAGCTCTTTGGGCAAGCCTGTATTCTACATGCTCCCCAAAATTCACAAGATCGAAAACCCTGGAAGACCTATTGTCTCAGCCTGTTCTTGTCCTACTGAACACATTTCTGACTTCCTCGATAGCATTTTCCAGCCTATCGTTGAGAATTTTCCCTCCTTCATCAAAGACACCAATCACGCTCTTACAACTTTCTCCTCTATCCGACTCCCAGCAGACCGCTCCTACCGTCTTTTCTTGCTGGACGTCTGCTCTCTGTATACCTCTATTCCCCACTCTGATGGTCTCCGAGCTCTTCAGTTTTTTTCTGGACCAACGCACTTGCCCTTCTATATCCACTGTCACTCTTCTCCGTCTTGCTGAACTGGTCCTTCAACTGAATTCCTTTGAATTCAATGGTCAGTTTTTTTTTTGACCAAATTAGTGGTGTTGCCATGGGAACGAAGATGGGTCCCAGCTATGCCTGTCTATTCATGGGCCACTTGGAGCATCAGATATGGCAACAATACTCCGGTCCTTTCCCTGGGTTTTACCGCAGATATATCGATGATGGCATAGGTCTCACAGATATGTCTGAGACTGATTTACCCCGCTTCATCGACTTTGTGAACCACTTTCACCCCACCATCAAGTTCACCTCCCTCGTCCCACAGTATCTGTCAACTTCCTTGACATTACTATTTCTATCACGCCCTCCGGCCTTAATACCTCAGTATACTACAAGCCGACAGATGCCCACAGCTACCTCCTGTATACCTCTTCTCATCCTCGGGCCTGTCGTGACTCCCTTCCTTTTTCACAACTTCTCCGCCTCCGCCGTTTATGCCAAGACGACGATGACTTCCACTTACGAGCAAATGAGATGTTGGATTTCTTCCGTAACAGACTTTATCCAGAACATGTTCTCACCTCTGCTCTCCAACGTGTGCTCCCCATCTCTCGTCTGGAGGCCCTCAAACCTCATTATAAATCCACTTCGGATAGAGTCAAATTAACCTTGACCCATCACCCTCACAGTACTACTGTCAAACAGATCCTTTTCCGCCACCTCCCTATCCTCCAAGCTGAGCCTCTGACCCAAAAAGTATTCAGTGAAGCACCTTTGGTGGCATATAGACGTGACAAGAACTTGAAGGATCTTCTTGTTCACAGCCGTCTCCCAAAGGAGAATGCCACTCACTTTGGCACACTACCCTGTGGTCGGACACGATGCAACACGTGCAAGTATGTCATCTCAACCCAGAAGGTGTCCTTTCCTAAGGCTACGTACACCATCACTAGTAGCTTCACGTGTGAATCGCGCAATGTCATTTATACGATCATATGTAAACGTTGCTGCAAAACCTATATTGGCCAAACAGGCAAACGACTTGGGGACAGATTCAGCCAGCACTTAAATGGCATCGCTCAGCAAAAGTCAACACCAGTTGCTATACACTTCAATGGTCCTGACCACCATGGTCCCATCGACATCCAGGTCACAGCGATCCGATCCTGCTCCTCTGACACTGCCAGCCGAGAACAGCTTGAGAACCGTCTTATCCACCGCATGGGGTGTCTAAAACCAGCCGGTCTCAACACTTTTCACACCTTTGTCTGAGGTCACCCTCTCCTCTCTTGCTCTATTTTACTCTTTCCACTCTTATCCTATTCTTCTACTTTTATTTCATATTTATTCATCTCCCACTCATTCTGTCCCCTTCTATTTCCAGTCCCCACTTTTATCACGTTGGGTAGTTTATTTTCCGGTTTCGTTTTTTAGTTTCTTAGTATGCATTGTGTACATCCGGCGGCGGAAGTCGCTTTCTGTTCAGCCACGCGCTTATTAACAGACAGCGATTTTGATAGAATTTCGGTTCTTGCCTTCAGGGAAGTACCCAGTTTTTATTTTATTTAGTTTTTATGTGTCCTATCTAGCCTTCACTTTCTTTCCTTTCCTGACGAAGGCCTTGTGGCCGTAACGTAGACTATTTTCTTTGTCTTTTGTCCTCGTAAGACGAATCACCTTTTTTCGATTCCTTATGACAAGGTTACCAACGTGGAACTGATGACAAGAACTAGACAAGTGCCAGTGGAACAAGAGATGAGAAGAAGACGATGGCGATGGATAAGACACACACTGAGGAAACTTGTTGATAGCATTACTAGGCAGTCCTTGTTCTGGAACCCCCAGGGCAAGAGAGGCAGAGGTAGACCAAGAAGCACATGGAGAAGAGAGCTGGAAACAGAGGTGAAAATGACGAGGAGAACGTGGAAAGAACTTGAGATGATGGCACGTGACAGGAGGACTTGGCATGTGTTTGTTGAAGGCCTATGCTCCTTTGGGAGTGGAGGGTTATGAAGTAATGAGCGTCCGATTGACAGAGCAGTTAGAGCGCTGGTCTCTCGCGGCAAAAGATACCGAATTCTATTCACGGTATCGACATGTTCCAGTCTACCCAGCTGTAAATTGGTACCTAACTTTGTTCTTGAGTTAGAGCAGGAAAAGGCAGCGAGGAAGAAAACTGGTCACCCCACCTCTCGTCGCTAGACCTAATGTTGTGAAGTCTCTAACACTTCACTCCCCAACGGAAGTATTAGCCACGGGACTAGCTTAAATCATCTGTAACAGGAAGACTAAGCTAAGTTGTGCACATCACTTGTATACTGTCTTAGTGACATGCCCTGTAACGAACAATGAAATAATCCCGCCACCGTTTGGGAAAATACGGAAAAGGCGCGCATTGACCGCGAAAAGCAAACTGAACACCCATTAAAACAGCGAGCAAACTTTTCAATTGTTTTGTGGAGCATTGACCATAAGTCATAATGAAGTTTGGATACAAAGATCCAGTGAAGTTGAAATTGAATTAAAAAGAATGAAATGACTACATGAGAATTAGTGACGTCATCAGGGCATACAGCAGAAAGAAAACAAGATAATTATTCCCCCGCCATGTTGTGACGGGTTACTTGCTCGTATACGGATAATGCCGTTTCAAACATGAAATGTTATCTGCGCGTGCTGTCTCGTAACTCAGCATCACGTGGGTGTTTAGATGAGGGTTTTATAGTTCATGATCAGGCGGTGAAGCAGATAACCTGAGACAGCCAGGGGTACACCACAATTACCAGTGACTGTCATATCTGTCATAAGACATCAGCCGACTCGGCTGCTCCTCCCTCACATATTCTCAAAACACACACATCATCAAAGTCATAATGTGATAAGGTGATCGTGGGAGTTCACACTTGACATGGCAAATCACACACAAATTTAAGCTCTTACGGTCCGCGCGATAACGAAGTAACATATCCAAATTAAAAAAATGTATAGTGTAGATACGTTGTAGATAAGTAGCAAAGTAACGTATGCTATTTACAGAATGTCGTTTGCTATCTGCGGGTTGTTGTTGTTGTTTAACTAGGGCTGGTGTACTTCTGGCCCTTTAGCAGCCAATACCAAGTTGAAGACTCCTTGGTATTTTCTACACTGTGGGCTTTTCCTTTGGCTTTTCTGCAGTTCCGAAACGTGATGAGTTGAAGTCATGAGCTCCGGTTTCTCCAGCTTGGCTTGCATTGAAAGGATCGTCACGTCTGGTGCCAAGCTAGGAGGAAGAAGCGCGAGGCATACTGTGCATTCTCCGCCATCCAAGTGGGCTCTCCAACTATCCAGAGCTAAAATTCGGTGGTTCTGGGCTCTCAAAATGAATTGTCACGTCCTACATAGAGCCACTTCTCAGCTACCCCTGCCTATCATGGGTCCAAAGTGTGTGGTGTGCGGTGTGTAGTGTGTGGTGTGTGGTGTGCGGTGTATAGTGTGCGGTGTGTGGTGTGTGGTGTGCGGTGTGTGGTGTGTGGTGTGCGGTGTGTGGTATGCGGTGTGCGGTGTGTGGTGTGCGGTGTGTGGTATGCGGTGTGCGGTGTGTGGTGTGCGGTGTGTGGTGACCCCGACGGTACGCGAAGGGTTTCAAGAAAAAAAAAAGTAAGGGTAGTCCCATCGCAGATACTTCCGTAGGGGAGGGAAGTGTTAGAGACCTCACAATATTAGGTCCAGCATCGAGAGGTTGGGTGACTAGTTTCGTTCCTCGCTGCCTTTTCCTTCCCCAACTCAAGAGCAAAATTAGGTACTCGTTTACAGCTGGGTAGACTGGAGCGTGATGATACCGTGAATCGAACCAGGTACCTTTGCCGCGAGAGATCAGCGCTCTAACCACTCTGCCAATCGGACGCTCAATATTTACTTTATCATACTTTTTTATTTTAGCTGCAGAAAATGTAATATATGACAATGGGGTACTGTGGAAATACACACACGTTTAGTTACAAGTGTACATTGGACCTTTAACGATTAATTAATCGATTAATCGCTTATTAACAATCGATTAATTGATAAAACAAATATTAATTGATTATTACAGTTTTAGCATTGTTTATTTTTTTTGCTTAAATGTGAGAGCATTTGCTATGTTAGAGGTTTGCGATATGGAATTTGGCAAGTATGGTCAATAAATAAATAAAGTCCTTAATGATTTAAAAAAAAATGTTATTTATAATTTTAAAAGAAATAATTTATCAAATTGTTCAAGACTAAACGATTAATCTTCGATTAGAGCAATTCGTCTAATCGATTAATATTTAAAAAAAATCAATCTATATATAAAAAAAAAATAATATATCTCCGTTTCCTTCAACCTTACTTGTTGGTACGATATAATCCAACTTTCCTCTTCTCATAACATGCCCCCAAAAAGGGGATTGGTTCTTTCTAACTTGTGAAATAAGTTTCCTTTGTGCATTGGCCTCTTTTTTAGGACATCCTCCTTACTCTTTTTAGCTGTCCATGGTATTTTTAACATTCTTTTGTAAAACCACATCTCTGTGGCCTCCAATGCCCTCCCTACTTGTTTACTAATTGTCCATGACTCACTCCCATATATCAAGATTGGTTCTATATAACACTGAAGAAACCTCTTTCTTCCAATGACAAAGAATTGTTGCATAAATACTCTTCATTTTATAGAATGCTGCTTTTGTCTGAGCTATTCTGCTCTTCACTTCTCAGATGCATCTTCCATCCGTTGTTATTAATGTGCCCAGGTATTTGAATCTGTTTTATAACAGTTCCATTTACTTTGGTTGTGCATCCTAAGGAAGCCCTTTTCTTTGAGACAACCATTACTTCTGTCTTTTTCCTATTAAGGCTGAAGCCTTCATTTTCACTTTCTATCACTTTTGTATCAACCATTTACTGCAGCTCATTTTCACTTTTTGCTATTAAGACTGTACCATCAGCGTATTTCAAGTTGTTAATATTATGTCCGCCAAATAATATTCCTGACATGTTGTTGAGGATTGCTTCATGTCTGCAGCATGGCGCATTCCTCAAATGATTATATCTCCGCGACTGATGTCGATGATTGTTTCATGCTTACAGACATTTGGATTGGAGCTCGATCCGAATGGCTGTATCATGGAACACCTCAAACGAATGGAGATATATCTCATCGACCGATGTCGATGATTGTTGCATGTGTGCAGGCATTTGAGTTTTGGCCGACTCGGATTACTGCACCATGGAACATCGCAATTGAATATATATTAACGACGTAGTATGCATATCACTATGCATGACGCGTATGTCTTTGTAAGGTCATTCGACGTGTGGGCTTCGGCCCCAACGGCAGCGTATGGCATGTGTGGCCATTGCCACTTATATTGTGTGGTATAACCACTGGAAAGTGTGTGGCGTAGTCCACTTTTTAATTGTGTGGCTGGGAAGCCATTTGAGCAGTGTATTTCTTGAACCAAACGTAAGTCGTAGTAGGAATAACGCAGTTTTGCATAATTATGGCAGATTAGCCTGGCGTGGTATGCCAAAGGAACATTATGTTACTAGCAATAGCGTAAGACTAGTATAGATGGATATTGTACAGCTAGCGGCAAGCGTAAGCCTAGTGTAACGGATATTAAACGACTAGCAGTAGACGTAAGCCTAGCATAATAAGTGTATTGCTGACTAGCAGGATAGTTAAGTCTAGTTAGCCTCTGAATTTATGCCAAAGGACATTGGCCGTTAAAAAGGAACTGACCTCTAACCAGGACTCTAGATAGAGATTGTGAACATGTGCTTATGAAATAATGAGAACTCTTACAGATCGTACATGAATGTGATGTGACTTTTGTTCCCATGTAGTTGGTGTCTGCTCATGGTATGAAATTACTAATTAAATATTTTGAGTCGTCAAAATCACAGTGTTATCAACTATCGTATTCGGAGTTGAGTTAAATGCTATTCATCCTCAACTGATCATGACCAGTGATGATTAATGTCTTAACACGCTGCATCTCACACTGCCAATATAATTAATAAGACAAGAGACTAATACAGGTCAGTCAAGGGTCGAATTTAATATGAAACACATTCAGCACATAATGAATCACAAGGGTTAAGAGCAGACATTATCGATACCAACGGACAGTATTACGGAATCCTACAAAAGTGATAAGAACCCGAGGGACTTTGACTCTATAAACTGAATACGAATATAATAACTTGGTCATCCTCAAATACTAGAAGTCATCGAAGCACCCAGAACATACTGGGATCCCGAGAAGCCCGTAACATTCTGGTGTCAGAAAGTGTCTGGATTTCGTGAATACTGGATTCCCCCCTTCAAGTATCGAATAAAGTCAAACTGATGATGAACGTTATGAAGGCAAAATCATTCTTTCAAGCCTAACCGGCAACTGAAATGCGCAGGACAGAAAGTGACGTCACTACATCGATGCCGTCAACTCTAGCAGACAACATTGCTTGAGAATCTGAAATTTTTCTTCCATCAAAGAGACTGATTCACGCAGATAGAACGGTAATCTTCCACTCAAGAACCTGAACCAGTGGAGAATGTATCTCTTCATCAAAGTCATCTGAAGCTGCGACGCAGATCGTTTGAAGAAACTACGTTCGAAGACCGAAGCAAGACTTTCAAACGGTTACCCTGCTGCGAAGGTCAAGGTCTACCATCAATGGACCTCAGCTGTTGAAGACACTTGCTTTAGAATTACATGCATTCATGTATTTCTCAGAGGGACAACTAAACAGATAAGTTCTTGATTTTACTAGAGCGCTTGAACATTATCATATTGTCCTTGTATTATCTTTGGTCTACAGTTCATCATCACTTGACTTACTTTTTTACTATCATCTGTGTTTCCCCATTCATGTTTTTCGTATATTCGTATATTCGTATTGTTTAATATTGACTGGAATTTTCCCAGGAAAGCTTCAGTGAATGTTAACTTCTATTAGATTTGCATGCTTATTTTACTAACTGAGGATCTGACTGATTATATTTTTTCTTTTGAGTCAGGGAATAAATGTTTCTTCAGTTAGTATTATAACCATATTTTGTGTGATTAGCAGTTTCGTCAATTGAATTACGTCCTCTTTATTTACATAACCTACTTTCAGTACTGTTGACAATTGTTGTCGTGTGTGATCTAAAACTTCTTTGTCTACACGTTTGTCTAAGACGACTTGTCTTGTTATATTTTTGTAATGTAAATTCTTTTCTTTCTTTTACTGATTACTGTTTATAAGTCTTCTTTATTTACTTTATAAGTGTAAAGTGTTGTTGTATAACTGAAAAATCATTTCATTGTAAATCATTTGATTGTTTTCACTGTCTTTGTCACATGTTCTTGTAACTTGTTTGTTATTGATTAATATATTCATGTACATATTATAGCGAGTTCTATAATCCTAGTGTATATTATAGACTATTGAAGGTACTCAGAAACCTATTATCATGTCTACACTACAGGAATTCATTGATATTGGAAAAAGTTATGGAAAATCAGGGGCGGAACTACAAAGTTTTGCAGATACAAAATATGATGAATATTTATCGCGTCTGGAAAGAATGGAACAGCGCGAAATGACTAAACGAGCTGATGAGCTTAGGAGGTTTGAATTAACCCAAGAGAGGGAATTGAAGGAAAAAGAAATATCCATGAAATTGGAATTAGAACGATTGACTATAGCTCAACAAGAAAAAGACAGAGAGTTTGAGAAAGATAAAATAGCTCCACAAGAAAAAGACAGAGAATTAGCTCAACAAGAGAAAGACAGAGAACAAAAAGATAAAGAGAAAATGGAATTAAGGAGAATGGAACTTATGCAACTGGATCAAGCACATAAAAATGCCATGGAAATGGAAACATTAAAACTTCATGCAGAAAAAGAAAAAGCTTTAGAATTAGCTAAAGTGCAGTCTGAACAGACTAAGACTGCGGCTGCTACAAATATTTTTTATCCTAAGTTAAAAATGCCACATTTTGACCAGACTCGCGATTGTGTTGACTCTTTCATATCTAGATTCATCATCAAGGTCACAGCTCTGAACATACCCAAAGAAAGATGGAGCAGTCTTTTACTTGATTTTTTGACTGGTGACTCACTTAAATGTTTCATGAGTCTTGATGAGAAGAGCAGAAGCGATTTCGATGTCGTAAAAGAGGTATTACTAAGACGTTTCCAGTTAACTGAGTCTGGATTCAGAGATCGCTTTCATGCTGCTAAACCAAGCAAGGATGCAGATTTTGGTGAATTCATTGCATCTATTAAACATTTCCTTAGCAGATGGATTGATTTGTCAGGTATAAATAAAACATATGAAGGTGTTATAGATCTCATGCTGCGAGATAAAGTTTTATCCGCATGCAGCACTGAATTAGAAGCATTTTTACAGGAAAGACATCCTAATTCTATTGATGAGTATGAAAAACTCGGAAGACAGTATCAAACCGCACATCAGAATAAAGATCTTCATAGATCGACTATTCGAGATCCTATGCCTGTATGCGCGGTACAACATGATCACAGACCTCGATCGAAGAGCTTTGATGGACGTTGTCGTTCAGATTATTATCAATCCGACAGAGGTTTTTATAACTTCCGTCGTCATCGCTCTCCTTCGAATTCATATCGACGAGGTTATAGAGGATTTTCACCTCATGATCGTGGGTATCACAGAGGCAGGGATTATGATGGTTCACATCAAAAAGGATACTATAAGCAAAGATCATCTTATGGTAGAGATGCCAGGAAGGATGACTCTACTGACTTTTTATTATAGCAATAAAAAGTCAGTCAATAATAACAAAGGTAATGCCAGATCTCCGTCTAGAGACAAAAATAAACACAGACATGCAAATAGTTGCAGTGTTAAAAAGGAAAAAGGTAATGATGATAATGATCATGCGAACGCATGTATGGTAATGAATGATACATGTTATAAGTGTCAGTCGAAAAACAGATTAAAATCTACAATTACACTTGATTGTGGTCATTGTATGCCAACAATGTCGGCATGTGTAAAATGTCGGTTATCTTACATTTCATCCCGGAATATTGGATGGTAAGGTAGTGAGAGTTTTACGGGACACAGGGTCTTCAACCATAGGCATAAAGCACTCGCTTATCGAGCCCTCTGCTTTTACAGGCAAATCAGTTAAGTGTGTCACATTCGGTGGGAATATAGAAACTTTCCCTGTGGCACGAGTATACATTGATACTCCTTTTTACACAGGCACTGTCTATGCCTGCGGCTTGAGAGCACCCATAACAGAAATTATAATAGGAAACATACCAGGAGTTAAAGATTGCACTCCTGAGGAGATTGCAATGTGGGTTGAATCTCACCCACAGGTGGCAAATGCTGTTGTAACGAGAGCACAACAGTTAGCTACGGATATGGCTACACCACCTCTTCCTATAATAGATACAATTATGTCTCAAGTTGGCACTGTTTCACCTTCTGTTTTTGCAGAAAAACAGAAGAGTGACCCAACTTTACAAGGATTGTTTAGCCGAGCAGAACAAAAAACTATTAAATACACAAGAGGGGCTAAACAATGGTTCAAGATAAAGAAATCAATACTCACTAGATATTATGATGATGGCAAAACAATTATACATCAAGTGATAGTACCTAAAGAATACAGACCATTGGTCCTACAAACAGGTCATGACTCCCCTATGGCAGGGCATATGGGGATCAAAAGAACATTGTTTCGTGTTACGTCACAATTTTATTGGCCTGGGGTTAATAAGGATACAAAGTTATACTGCAAATCATGTACAACATGCCAAGGTATAGCACGTAAGGGCAGGTTCCATACGGCACCCTTACAGATTACGGACGTGCCTGAGAGACCTTTCAAAAAGATAGCAGTAGATATAGTGGGTCCGTTATCAATTGTTTCAAATAATGGATTTCGTTATATTTTAACTTGCGTAGATCTTTGCACGCGTTGGCCAGAGGCCATACCGTTGAAAACCATCACAACTGCATCTGTGTCTGATGCATTATTTTCGATATTTTGTCGAATCGGTTTTCCGGAAGAAGAGATTTTGTCAGATCAAGGATCACAATTTACTTCCAACATTATGAGGGATTTAGAATCCATGCTATCTGTTCACCACTCGTTTTGTAGTGCGTATAGGCCTCAATCAAACGGTGTGTGCGAGCGCTACAATAGCACTCTAAAACAGATGTTATCTAAGATAACTGAAGAATGCCCTCGTGAATGGGATCGGCTTCTGCCGGCGGCCCTCTTCGCTTTTCGTGAAGTGCCCCACGAGAGCACGGGGTGGTCTCCGTTCGAATTGGTTTATGGTTCGAATCCGCGCGGACCAATGATGATACTCAAAGATTTGTTGATTGGAGCGTCAATTGATACAGCCACTCGAAACAGCTACGAGTTAGTGATTGATCTCCGACAACGAATCATCGATGCGTGCACTTATGCATCCCAGAGTATTAAATCAGCCACTCAACGATCACGATTATTACATAATCAAAAGAGAATATTAAGATCATTTAAACCAGGGGAAAAAGTTTGGTTGTTGCTACCTCATAACGATAACAAATTACTGATATCATGGCAAGGTCCATTTGATATTATCAAACAAGTCACAGATGTTGACTACTCGGTAAACGTTAGAGGAAAAATCAAAACCTTCCATGTCAACATGCTAAAATTAGCAGTTGAAAGACCACAGGAATTAATTCCTGTCATTAACTCTATTGATGATTCTTCACATCATACTGCTTCTTTTGCAGTTGTTCATGAAGAAGATACTACTTCGTCTATCCCTTTACAATTTCAACTACCTTCTTTGCAATCATCGGAATCTTGGAAAGACGTGACTATTTCTTCTTCACTGTCTTCTTCTCAACAAGATCAAGTTCGGGATATTCTCATTTCTTTCAATGATGTTCTCACCGACCTTCCAGGTCAGACATCGCTTATATCCCATGATATTACTCTTACTGATTATAAACCTATCAAACTTAGACCCTATCCTATATCTTTACACCACAAAGATAGGGTGGAAAAAGAGTTAAAGGAGATGATACGTTTAGGTGTGATATCTCCTTCGGAATCACCATATGCATTCCCAATGGTGATTGTTAAAAAGAAGGATGATTCTTTACGCATTTGTATTGATTTTAGGCGATTGAACAAAATTACAATCACAGACGGTGAGCCTATGCCACTTTTAGATGATCTTTTGTCAGAATTATCTAATGCTACCTTCTTTAGCAAACTAGATCTCTCTAAAGGCTACTGGCAAATTCCTCTTGCCGAAAAGGCCAAACCTTACACAGCTTTCACAACTCCTTTTGGGCTCTACCAATGGAATTATATGTGTTTTGGGTTAGTGAATGCGCCAGCGACGTTTGTGCGCATGATGCGCCGCCTTCTTGGCGATCGTAAAGATGTCATCACGTACATCGATGACATCTGCCTATTTCATGACTCGTGGGAAGACCATATTGATGGTTTAACTTCCCTTCTACATACGTTACGTAGGCATGGTTTGACTGTGCGACCTTCAAAGGTCCAAATAGGTTGTCAGGAAATTTCTTTTCTTGGTCACCGAATAGGTAACCACAAACTGTATCCTGACGACAATACAGTCAAAAGAATTCTTGAGATTTCTACCCCTTCTACTAAGAAACAAGTTAGAAGCCTTTTAGGCCTAATAAACTATTACCATAAGTTCATCCCGCATTTCGCACAACTATCTACACCTTTGTCCGCACTGTTGACCAAAGGTAGTCCTAATAAGGTACGTTGGGACAAAGATTGCGAAAGCGCTTTGGTAACAATTAAGAAATTATTTAGCAATGCACCTATTTTGTTATTACCGAATATACGTATTCCATTCATACTCCAATCAGATGTCTCGAGCTACTCCATGGGTGGTTGTTTGCTGCAATGTTACAAGGAAACACTCCATCCATGTTTCTATGTGTCGAGGAAACTGACTCCAGCTGAACAGAAGTATGCGACAGGTGAACGTGAGCTCCTGTCTATGGTCTGGTGCCTGGAGAAGCTGTCAAGATATCTCATCGGCACGCACTTTTACATTATGACAGACCATAGTCCTCTTACTTACATAACAGCTAGAACAATGCGTAACGCTAGAATACACCGATGGTATTTGTTTATTCAAGAATTTTCATTTACAATTCTGCCTATTGCTGGCTCAGACAATAACTTGGCAGATCTTTTATCGCGCAACGTCTTTGAGAAGAAATTGAATTAACTCTTTAGTCACCATGTTGACAAGTGCTATTATTAATGTCATAAAATTTAATGTGTCTACTTAATGATTATCATACTTATAAGTAGGTAGTACTAATATTGATATGTTTGGGAGACGGGCGTCTTCTCCATCACTATCATCCGTGCCACAAGTGTCACGTTTGGAAGTGAGGGGGATGATGTTGAGGATTGCTTCATGTCTGCAGCATGGCGCATTCCTCAAATGATTATATCTCCGCGACTGATGTCGATGATTGTTTCATGCTTACAGACATTTGGATTTGTGCTCGATCCGAATGGCTGTATCATGGAACACCTCAAACGAATGGAGATATATCTCATCGACCGATGTCGATGATTGTTGCATGTGTGCAGGCATTTGAGTTTTGGCCGACTCGGATTACTGCACCATGGAACATCGCAATTGAATATATATTAACGACGTAGTATGCATATCACTATGCATGACGCGTATGTCTTTGTAAGGTCATTCGACGTGTGGGCTTCGGCCCCAACGGCAGCGTATGGCATGTGTGGCCATTGCCACTTATATTGTGTGGTATAACCACTGGAAAGTGTGTGGCGTAGTCCACTTTTTAATTGTGTGGCTGGGAAGCCATTTGAGCAGTGTATTTCTTGAACCAAACGTAAGTCGTAGTAGGAATAACGCAGTTTGCATAATTATGGCAGATTAGCCTGGCGTGGTATGCCAAAGGAACATTATGTTACTAGCAATAGCGTAAGACTAGTATAGATGGATATTGTACAGCTAGCGGCAAGCGTAAGCCTAGTGTAACGGATATTAAACGACTAGCAGTAGACGTAAGCCTAGCATAATAAGTGTATTGCTGACTAGCAGGATAGTTAAGTCTAGTTAGCCTCTGAATTTATGCCAAAGGACATTGGCCGTTAAAAAGGAACTGACCTCTAACCAGGACTCTAGATAGAGATTGTGAACATGTGCTTATGAAATAATGAGAACTCTTACAGATCGTACATGAATGTGATGTGACTTTTGTTCCCATGTAGTTGGTGTCTGCTCATGGTATGAAATTACTAATTAAATATTTTGAGTCGTCAAAATCACAGTGTTATCAACTATCGTATTCGGAGTTGAGTTAAATGCTATTCATCCTCAACTGATCATGACCAGTGATGATTAATGTCTTAACACGCTGCATCTTACACTGCCAATATAATTAATAAGACAAGAGACTAATACAGGTCAGTCAAGGGTCGAATTTAATATGAAACACATTCAGCACATAATGAATCACAAGGGTTAAGCAGACATTATCGATACCAACGGACAGTATTACGGAATCCTACAAAAGTGATAAGAACCCGAGGGACTTTGACTCTATAAACTGAATACGAATGTAATAACTTGGTCATCCTCAAATACTAGAAGTCATCGAAGCACCCAGTACATACTGGGATCCCGAGAAGCCCGTAACACATGTTCTCTAGAGATCTCATTATATTTTCACTGTACAGATTGAACATATGCAGATGACACTGCACTACTTGCACATTCACATCAACACATCCAAGAAAAAAAACACATTGACTGAACAAGTATATCCAGCAGATGGGTCTGAACATCAGTCTAAAGAAGACAGAGGTCATGACACTCAATATGGACAGTCCTGAGCACATAACAATTAGGAACCAGAAGCTGGAACAGACGGACATATCTACATACCTAGGATGCATAGTAACACCAGACGGCTGAACAAGCAAAGACACCAAGAACAGAGACGAATGAAGCGAGTTGCTAGTTCCAACAACATCTGGAAGTCTTCCCAGTACAGCACAACCACCAAATTAAGATTATATGAGAGATGTGTACTTTCTGCGCTTATCTTTGGTGCGGAATGCTGGAGAGTAACAGAGAAGGAAACGTCGAAACTGTCCTCCTTCCACACAATCTGCCTAAGGAAAATTCTCCGAATCCTTTGGCAAAAAAAAAAAAAAACTATCACTAACCAAGAACTACTTACTCGGAGTAACCAAGAGGACATGCACACGATCTTAGCTGGCAGACGCTGGAGTTGGGTTGGCCACGTTCTCAGAAGAGACCCCGATGCCATCACAAGAACAGCTATGCTAAGAACCGTCGAAGGACAGCGAGAGAGAGAGAGAGAGAGAGAGAGAGAGAGAGAGAGAGAGAGAGAGAGAGTCCGACCAAAAACAACTTGGCGGAGAACTGTGGAGGCCGAAATGCAAAGAATGAGCCAGAACTGTCACAATGTGAACGACTGGAACGCATTCAAAATGAAGGTATGCGTCTAGTTTTGGGCTGTACGCATGATACCCCCATTGTGACAATGATATACATGCTCTGATTGCTGTCGATTAGATCCAGATATACGATGTCCCAGGCAAAAGCCTGTATGCGTGTGACGACTTGCCCAATCTTCTCTTCATTTTTTTTTATTATTTGCGTGACATCGTTTTTTCTCATCCTCAATGCATGATCGCAAAGTCCCGGGAATTGTCACTTGCGGAAAATCTCCTAGCGTTCGGTATTTTCTCATCGCTATTTTTAGATACGACGTCATTGTTGACTAATGACCTCGGTAGCGAGAAATCCGTTTTAATTTAGAACTGCTTGAACTTGGGAGAACCAGTTTAGGCCATTTAGGAAGACATCACGTGACTTTTAACATTATTGATTGGAGCGTCTAAAACGAGGCTAAGGTCACATGATGCACGCTACGGATCACGTATCCAAGCGGAAATGACCCGCTAAAAGGCGGCAAAGCCAGCATTTTGTCACTTGCCCAGGAACCCTCAAGAAAGCTAGGTCTAAGCCCGATCGGCGAATTCTCGCATTAAAAGCACTGAAGCCACGTGTCTAATTGCGGGTTAGCGTCCATCTTTGAGTAGGTAAGTGAAATCTCGCTAGAATATAATGTGATGAAATGTGTAGTACCTTGCAAAATCGACGCAAGATTGGTATGTTTACTTTATTCATATTTCTGTTGTACGATCACATCCAGCCACATGTGATCGGGTATATTTTATGATCCCACGGGATATGTACATGTTCATAATAATGTATAACGGGAATATATATATATATAGCTATTAATTTCCATATTATTTGATTAATTTCGACCCGACGTTTAGACTAACGGAAATTAATATTAACGATAATGTTGACAGACCGTGACATATATTCATTATAAATTATATGACGATGCGACCAGACATGAAGTGTGTGATAATGTTGTCAGACAATTCTAAAACACGGATGTCCAATTATTTGTTAAATTCATCATAATGACATGACGATTAGGCTAGAGGCACAGAACTAGAATACTGTTGCCGACATTTCTATGATAAATTTGGTGGGTTTAACTGACATTTATAATAATTCATCGGGTTAAGCTGACGATAAATCAGTCTAAAGAATTATAATACTGCCACTGGGGCAGAGAAATATAATAAAGGACAGACAGGAGAAACTTGAATTCAAGATTAGGCTCTAGACATATGATGTTAGAGACTAAAATCTGAGATGACTGGCAGAGGGACGGCTTAGGGAAAGACTGCTTTCTAAAGCTAGTAAATTAATGAAGCCGTCGTATTTGTCTTCAGTCTATGGTGGAGCCTTGCACGACAGTCCAATCTCAGCGCAGAATACGGAGTCGAGCACAGAGAAGGCAAATCCGAACCATCCAAGACCTACCTGGGGCAACGTCAGGAGACCGGAGAACTAACCACACTTCACTATCAGCCGGGGCTGAAAAGCTAAGTCCACGAAAAAGGGAACTCACTACATCAATGCCTAGTTTAGTCATCCATGATGAAAAACACTTGAATTGTGAGACACATAATACATACAGCAGACACTAATTCCATCGACAATACTATCATTCACCATCTATTCATTTTATTGCAATAAACCAATTGGGTGTATATACTGTACCCCACGCTTTGTTCCTTCCATTAGATGTTGAATATTGTCTATGTTTATCTTCCTTTATAAGGGGGGGGGGGGGGGGGGGGGCGTCGTAAAATATAATATAAATTAAAGAATAATAATAATAGATAACTGAGAAGGGGACGACGGTAGCGAGAGACCAAATATCTCCTTACAATCTTTTCCAGACCTGTCGAGTTAGGAGAATTTACCCTCTTCGTCACCCTTCGGAAGTGGGAAAACCCAGCAGGGATTCCTTGAGCCAAATCTTCCACATCAGATCTATTATTTCCTCTAAATAATTCTCTTATCCTTTAAACGCTACGTGACAATGCGGGTTACCACCGACAAAAGACACCCCCTACATGAGAACGAAGCTGACATCAAAGGAGCAAGAATAAAGAGGGGAATGTCATGGATGGCACAGGCAGAGGATTAGCCTTGGCAGAGAGTGCAGATCTTGGGGCAATGGAAAAAGCAGAGCTGGAGATTAATCAGCGGATAAGTGATCATGCTGGAGATGATGACACCATTGTGAACACCGATGGGTCTAGAGTGCGTGGTGAGAAATCAGGATGGGGCTTCTCTGCGAGAATAAAGGGCAGCGTCGTTGCTGGATAGAGTGGAGCCTACATGATAACAACCTCCAGCATGAGAATGGAGGCAGTTACTGCAGCACTGAGTTAGCTGTCTGAAACTCCATCAACCAAGCAGACATATTGTCAGACTCTCAAGCCATGCTTCGGAAAGTTCAGAACGGATAGCTGCGGCAGGAATGGAAAACGTCAATAGAATCCTCAAGTCTGCAAGAACTGGTGTGGATCTACTGTCCTGGTCATGCAGGTGTACGTGGCAATGAGAGAGCTGACAGACTGGCCTCGAGAGCACCCACAGTGGGGACACTGGACATGGATAAGGGAGAGATACTAAAGGCAGTTAATGATCGCCTGCTAGATAATGACACTGCAATGGATGAATCAACCAGGCTGAGACTGTTGGAGTTTGGCATCAAACGTGGGACTAGCAGAGATGGACGTGAGAGAGGAGGCATCCGTCGTTTGTACAACCAGCATGCTGCAGGTACAATTAGCATTCATACTCTTCGACATTTGCTGAGGGAGACTGAGCACCTAGGGGTTTGCCCGGAGTGCAGTGAGGTCGATTCTGATCAACAATAACAATAACCAGAGCTGGGTACGAAGGATGACCGCCGACCGAACAAAGTGGAAGCAGTTTATTGCTGCCCTACAAGACGCCATCAGGCGTGATGCCCACTGACTGCTTTGACAGTCGGCAGCTAAGGATCAAAGAAGAAGAAGCAGACGATGAATATATATATATATATATATATATATATATATATATATATATATATATATATATATATAAACAGCATTGTTTGCGCCTTTACCTTCTACAAATCCACACTGTTTATCACTGATTTCTGGTTTAATTTTATTTCTCACTCTTTTCATGATAAATCGTAAAAATAATTTGGTCACACAACTCATTAGACTAATGGAGCGATGTTCTTCACATTCCATTCGAGATGGCTACTGTGTGTATGTGTCGAAACAATGCTTCGAAACAGTATCGTACCCGAACGATTCGATAAAGAGCCTTCTTGCCGTGTTGATACAGTGTCGGTTCCTGTCTGCCTCGCTGTTTTGCAGAGTAGAGATGGCTACTGTGTGTATGTGTCAAACAATGCTTCGAAACAGCACCGAGTCTGACAAATTCGATACATGGACACAGTTTCAGTTCGTGTCTGCCTCGAATAAACCGTTCGGAACACTAGTATGGAATATCAAACATGTCATATTTTTCAGGGATGTGTTATGATGACTTGATTTTACAAGTGATATTATTTTTGCTGAGAAGTTATAGACACTGGAAATTGTGTCAGTGCTGCAGTTGTCAATGTTTTAGGCGCTATGTTAAAGTTGAAAGTGTCCGTGTGTTCGTATAAATGTAATGGACACTTTATTAGCTCTGCTGATATCTGTGTACTCGGTGTGGATTTGAATCATTGTCTACCAAAACTAGCTTACTCTAGTTTGATATCATGTGTTATTATTACTGTTATTATTATTGTTGTTTTTTTTATTATTTTCCCATATACTGCAGCTATCATCATATCTACGTTTTATTTCATCATAATGAAGACTTGTGTAAAAAATATTGAATTGTGGTCACACGAAACGCCATAGATTTTCACACACGACAGTAAAAACAGAGGAAATTGTCTCACACAGTTCATGTATACCCGCCCCGGTACTGTCTATAAGAGACTTCTTTCTCCCCGATACGGGCAAAAGAGCCGCTGTGCCGTTGTGTCGAAACAGTGTGTCGACACAGTTTAACCCACTGTTTCGAATGTCTCGACACAGCTAAGTGTGTCTATTTGCCCACCTCTACATTCCATGGCTCCAGGTTTTTTAATTTTTAATTTTTTTTTTAAATTAAATAAAATTTTACTTCGTTTTGGCGAGGCGCGTCCCGCTCAACCTAGTCGCTTATATTAGGGCGCATGTCCAAATATTAAAGACCTTTAGGTCTGTCGTATTTTGAATCTGTCTAACAACACGGTCATAATTACCGCGCTCGCTATAGGATAAATGGACCGGAACGAATAACCAATCAGGACGCTCCTTTTCTAGTATGTGTAAAGAAACTTTTTTATGTTGGACAGAAAGGGCCTATTCTGTGTAATTCATAGGAAGGAGTTATTTTATTTCTTAAAGAATAACGATATATACAGGGAAATACATAACTATTATAACATCTGGGATATTACTTAATAAGTAGGTACCAAGACAGCCTCATAATAGTAATTTAACTGAAGAGAAAAATTGGTTTTAGTGATATTTCTACATCAGGGCAAGACCCGATTTAGCTAATTAAAGACTGCATATATTTAAATGCCATGGAATAACTAAACAACAAAGATATAGAAAGATAGAGATAAATTAGCAGTTCAAATATCACTTTAAATAATTAAAAACGGCCCAGTAATAAGTTAGATATATAATATTTAAACTTAGTCACATTATACGGGCCAGTTTTAAACACGCTTAGGTTTTGATTCTTAAACACACATTTGGACCATGCTTCCGACTGGGCGGACACGGCGCTATATATAGAACGGGGACCTAGGGAAGTCCGCCACAAAAATTTAAAATATCAAGCTGCACGAATCGAGCGCAAACTGTGACAGCAGGGTCTTTTGCCGCTGTGATCTAAGAACAGACTTAAGATTTCCATTGAAAGCCTGTACTCGGCTTGTGCATTATTGCCTGATGGTAAGAAAGATATATATATTTGTATATATTGTTGATTAATTGCCTGTGTATACCCACTTATGTGTTCGGGGATGTGTAGAAAGTGAAACTACAGGACTGGTGTGCTGCCATACCTGTGTGATTTGGAGACGAAAGCCAGTGCTTAGAAAATGTGTATAATATTTGTAAGTAAGGGTCAACAATTACGACTGTAAGTTTTAATAGGGTATATAAATGAGTATTTCATCCTGGAATTGCACACTGTTCACGATCATAAAGATAGGAGTACAGGAATTGTTAACATGATGTAATCAAGTTGTCACTTGCTATTGTGTACTAACCAAAGCATTGTATGGAAAGCCAATCATGGGCTAAGGAGTCTATCATAGGATGTTTTTACAGGAAATGAATAATCACATGGAACTGGCTGTAAGAGAAATGAAGTTTATATGTCCTGTGCAAACTGTTAGCACAATTTCTGAGAAATGTTTATATGTGATGTTGTGTGTGTGTGTGTGTGTGTAGAGTGGTACTGGAGCCTACATGGAATGGCGGTTATCTTTCATTCCAGGTTCTGTCTCGATGTTACAAAGTAAATCCACTGTGAAGGAAGTCTGTTGGTTCCTACAGCTCGTTATATACTTCGAAGCTACACCATGCTTCCCAGCCTGGAGTTGCAGATTGTGTACACCCGGCCTGTTGGATGCAGATCATCATTTAAATAAGATAAGTGGACGCTAGTTCCACTGTACAGCAGATCAGTTATTATAAAAACCACACATCAAAATAACAAAAACATTTCATGATGAAGATATATAAAGGACAGTTGTCCCATAAAGTGAAGTCTACAGTCCAGGGACAGTGATTTCAAATTAGTAAAGAAAGTAATTGACATTATCTCGTTACCTTTACCATATTATTCCTTATGGAAAAGTACATTCCATCTTATTTATTTAATGTTGTAAATACCATTTGATTTCTTTGAGAATTCCTGACCGAAAAAATAACTCGGTAGAGGACAAAATAAATTGTAAATAATTTCAGTCAGTCTTGCTTAATACTTCTTATATAAGTTAATGTTCTGTATTGAGATTTATTACATATGATTAATTAAATTTTCCCCCTAGATAATTATAGCCATTAAAAACAAAATTACATTCATTAATCAATGTGGGATCTAGAGAGGTAGCAGACAGATCTTCAGTACCCCACACTATCATAATACTTGAAGGTTTACATAGCTTGACCCCACTATTGATGTCGATACATCCTTGCTCTTTTCAGAGAAGGGGGTATTTCTTATAAGACCAGTTTCACATATCTGGCACTATCCTGGTATCATCTGATACACCTTTGTTGTCAAGGAAAGTCTTTAATTTAATAACATCCAAACCTCTCTCGACAAGGTCTGACAACCACTTTGCTCGAGGAAATCTTTGGCAAAAGTATGAAATATGGATTTCATCAGATATTTGACCACTGCTGTAGATGTCACTTAAGACACGTTTTGTTTTCACTTCTACTCACAAATTTTCCCAAAGCTTCCATTTCCTCTAATGTTACGAGTACATTATCTGGTCCTAGCGCTTTTGCCCTTTCTTCATGTGGCGCATGGCATCCTCTACCTCTGCCACAACTTTTGGAGGTCTTCACAACAGTCCTGGTCGTTCAAATCTGGTTCTTGTCCATAGTCATACAGCTCCTTGATGTGTTATATATATATATATATATCTTAAGAACGTCCCAACCCCTTTACAGTATCTTAAGATATATATATATATATATATATATATATATATATATATATATATATATATATATATATATATTATATAATATATATATAGAATACTAGAGTGGAATCAAGCCAGGAAAAACAGCCGATGGAATAGTATGGCGCTCTCTCTTACAAACCTCTATATCTCACGGTAGAAGAGGAATGAACAAGTAAGTATAATATAATGTGTGTGCGTGAACCCATACAAGTGTGCAATTTTAACAAAAATGGGGGGGGGGGGGGGGGGTGGTGGGTGGTACTACATAACCCCACATATCAAAGATTCCGTTCACTCCATGTCAAAGTGCAACCTCAAAGAAATATGTAGACGCCCAAACTTTAAGCACCTAGTTTACCATTGAAAATATCCCCTACAAAGGTCCCCTTCACTAATCCCACGCACTCCTGACACTGCCCGACTAAAACCAAACGCATCCCAAATGCCTAGTGCAAAAACCACTCAACATGCCTCGTCCAACAACCACCCAATGATATCAAATAAAATGAAACATCCATCCCACCTCCATACTTCAACATATAACTCAACCTCCCCATACACGTAATATCAACATTCTCACAACCTCGCAACGCTCACATGTAACCTCTTTCCCACCATTCATATTCCCACCCATTACCCACAGCGATAACCCATTCCGACCCGATGTTCATTGCCGAACCCAGCTTCTAGGACCCAGAAGCCTATCATTGAACCGATCCATGAAATAAACCAACAAACCGCAATGGGAACATACAGATTCCCACGGTCAAAGAACATAGAATAAGCCTGGATCAACAACATTACAAACCATAATTTCCACTCATACCCCCTGGATAACACTACCACATGTTCAACAACTTAATCGGCCCCCACAACACTATCCTCCACCCAACGATCATGCAACACGCACCTAGTATAAAATATGAAGATTATCCCGCACCCTTCCACCAAATGACTCATTCTTACATCGTACAAACAGGATGGATACACTTGATATACAGTACCCGTAACTAGCTTCAAACTCAGGAACCTTCAATACAACAGTTGGAAACTCCATTTTCAGAACTTGCAATGCACTTGAAGGCTAACAATATTCCGAATCACAGTTATGTATACTTGACGAATCCTTCACAAACTCGTGATAAATACCCATTGAAACCCCAACCAACACATACCAACTATCATCCCTTGTTCCCAAATAACGTAAATACTCCACCAGTTCCTACCTCCATCCAGGGTCATAATTCAAATGTGAACTGACAATCAACATCCCCCACCCATCAAAGTACAGTCCCCATCTTTCTTTAAACTTCAACACACTATTACACACTAACCTATCCAGCTTACTTACTAGACCACTAAACAAAACATATAAAATTTAACCTCATCCCAATCGGCCCACCAAATCTTAAAATGATCTAATAGTCCCCACCCACCCTCCATCACCTACCATCCACCCTACACCCAAAACCCTGGCGTTTCTCACCATACTCCACAAATCACCAAACCCCTACCACTACTCCACACTCCACTCCACGACAAAACACCATTCACAACTCCTCTCCACATTACCCCCCCAAATACTCTTCTCCAACTTACACAACCCCCTCATCAAAAATCCCCACCACCACCCCCCCACCCCACCAATGCATAACTCTATCCTTACTTCACCCTACAAGGCACAATGAACCAACCCACCCACCCCAACCACAACCCAAAACCCTACAACTTAAATTTACCCATAACCAACTCCATCCAACAGCCCCCCCAAGCAACCCCCTCACACTCGGTTACCTACTACCACTCGACACTCACCCCCTCCCCCCCTATCCACCCCCCCCTAGCCCACATATAATACCTGGTAATCAAATCTGTTAAATTCCATACACTCAACTACCCAAGTCAATGTCCCTACAGCCACCGAAACAACCTATGCCTTACCACCCACACCGCCCAACATAACAACCCCTACCAACTTATGTCCCCCCCTGTGACCCCTCTTTACCCCAACCCATCCCCAGACAACCCTCCCCTTGACACCCCAACCCTCACACCCCACATCGCGCCCCGTACCACCCCTATCAAAGCCTAATAAATATAGCCACCCACACCCCCCCCGATTACCGATTCCCCTGAAACCCCGTCCCCACAATCTAGTCATGATCCACATGCACGAACCCAATGCTAAGAAACCGTCCCAAACCCCCTCCTACCTCAAGTTTCCTACCCTCCATTTTTTCAATTAGCCAGAACCCATCACCCCAAGGGCCAACTAAAAACCAACCTAACCCACCCAAACACAACACACCTCCGTCCTCTCATCTACCGCACCCAAAGCCGTAACGACCCGGGATGGTCTTCAACTCGTTACCTGAACACCACCCTAGATATATCCGGCGCACTTAACCCGGCCGTCCACTCACCTAAACAAACACGCATACACACATACCACCTCGATCCTCCCTCCACAAAAAAAAAACACAAAAAACACACTAAAAACCCCCCACACCCCACCCCTGTACCCACAAAGCCCATCCACCAGATTCGACATCCCAACCAACGGCCCACCACCCCCCCCACCCCCACCCCCCCCACCCACCCACCCCCCCCCCCCCGCCCCAGGTGAGACGCCGGCACCGTGTCCGGGTGGTAGGGGCATAAGGCCCCTCCCCCCCCCGCCCTCACCCCGTCCCCCCCCCGAGACCGCCCCCACCACCGACCGAAAAATCATAACACCCCCCCCCTCGTACCGGTCCCCTACCCCAAGACCGTTGGTGTGGCCGCGACATGGTTTCCTCAATTCCCGATCCGGCTACCTACACTCCCCAACGACGCCACGCCCACAAACTTCTAAGCGGCAGAAAAAACAAAGAAACACCCACACGCACCCCCCCCCCCCCAAACGATCAGCAAGAATAAAACCCCTACCCCCCTCACCCCCACGCCGCTCCGCGCCACCCCCCCTTCCCCCGAGCACCCCCTAAAGACAGACATACACCGAAAGCCCCTAACCCCACAAAAACCCTCCCGACCCCCACCATACGAAAGACCGTAGCCAGGACCTGGACGGCGTACAGCCCCCCTCCCCAGCTGCAACACCAACCCACTACCGTACACCAAGGGTATGGGTGGTCCATTTACCGCTGCCGCGCCCCCCAACCCTGCGCAGGGTCACAAAACCCACCAGTACGCCTAATGGACGGGTAACCACGTCGAACCGGAGGCAGACCGAGGAGAGCACCATGGATCCTGATACAGAATACGTAGATACCTTCCCCCAAAACCAGAGTGCCACAAGTAATCTAGCTACCCGTCGCGACGCACAGGCAAACTCACGCGCAGGAACAGTAACCGCCGGCGCGCTCGTTTTATTTATCCGTATCGTGAAATGTTCCTATGAGCCAAGGTACGGTAGAACCCCCCCACACG